>JAFBJT010108265.1:54099-70523 GCA_016785325.1 Chascanopsetta lugubris
CACACATACATACATATATACATGCATATATATACATATATACATATAATTTGTGTGTGTATAAATATATATATATGTATATATATATATACACAAATTGTCATTATATAATTGTAATTTCCTTCACTCTAAGTAAACAAGGAATATAGTGAGGAGTCAGTAGCATGACATGTAGCGCATGGAATCTGATGACAGTGCACTTTTTTTTCATACATGCCATATGCATCACTGTGCGCACATATGACGAGCAACATGCTCCCCCTTATGGTTGCGGTGTCATGTGAGGGCAGAGCGCACCACTGCTGACGCCATAACTCGGGCTGAAGCTGCCGAGCATCTGCTGACTGTTTCCATCCCGGTCGCACGAGTGTGTCGGCGCAGCTTCAAGAGAATGGATTGAACGTGCCGTCTAAATGTAGTGTGCGAGGGAGGAAGAGCTCTGCTTTAGTGCTGTCAAGAATTCCCCGCGTCTTTATTTGTTTATTAGGCGAAGACTGTTACGGTGACATGTGCCACTTCTCGGAGCCGCCGACAGCGTCGCATCACAAAGGCAACATCACCGACTCCGGCATCAGTCGATGATACCTTTTTCATAGAAGCCTCTTTGGGGAGCGGTTAAATGCATTAGGAAGCTGTGGTAAACACAAAAACATCCTTTTGCATGAATACAAAAAAAAAAAAAAGAGAAAAAAAAGAAAATAAACACACACATGGCGCTTTGAAAACAAGGAAGCTTTTAAAGGCACTTTAAAACAATGGGGTCTAATTAGCCAGGCAATGCCCCAGGGTGCTGGAAACATCGACTGCCTTCGTGATTACGCTCTAACTTTCAGCAACATGTATTTGGGGGAGAGGGGTGTCTTCTGTTTTTCGTTGAAGTGTGTGTTTTAAGTGGGTGCGTGCGTGTGTGTGTGCGCGTGTGCGTGTGTGTGTGTGAGTGTGGAACAGCAGCAGGATGGAGAGGCAGCTCCCTGAGGAGAGCTGGAGGAGAGGGAGAGAGTGGGAAGGAGAAGGGGGGAGGCGCACACCCCTCGCTCGCCATGTCCTCCTGCGCTCCTCTCCCTCTCCCGAGGCCTCGGCGTCGCCACGACCGGCTTTTAGCAAAATAAAAGTGCCTTTAACACACCAAAGAAGAGGCGGCGGCAGGCGGGCAGCCGTGCGCGCCGCTTCTCCGGGGACCTGTTACAATCCACCAGAGGCTCTTTAGACCGGCAGGACGAGAGGAGCGACCGGGGAAGGGAACACAGCGGCCGCGGCGAGGCCTGCGGGCCGAGTGGGACTGTGCGGCGGTGGATGTGACCAAGGAAGAGGAGGGAAAATGCGTTGTGCCGATAAGAGGGAGTACATGTGTGTGTGTGTGTGTGTGTGTGTGTGTGTGTGTGCATGTGATGAGTGATGGATCCACTGTCCCTCACCCTGGCTTTTCCCACAGGTGCGCTTCCGCTGCTGCAGCTCCAGGTCTGCCAGCTCGCTCAGAAGCTCCATGCCCTGGTGGGGGTTGGGCTGCGACGGAGCAGCCGACGGGGCGTTGAAGGGGAACAGGGGAAATGGGGGGACGTCTGTGCAGAAGGCGGCGGCGATCAGCAGCTCCAGGCTCCAGTAGCACGGCACCAGGGGTTTGCCGGGCGCCGCGGCCGCCGCGGTCGCCGCGGTCGCCTGGCCCGGGCTCGGAGGGGAGGCGGAGGCCGGGGAAGGACACTCCGCCGGGGCTTCGTCCGCCGGCGTCTCGCTATCGTGCTGCTGCTGCTGCTGCTGCTCAGCGGCCTTTGCTCCGTCAGGGGCTGGGGACTGGGGCTCGGGGGCTGCAGGGGAAGCCGGGTCGAGCTCGATGATGGCGGCCAGCTCTGGCTCCTGCTCTTCGGGCATGTTGACCTTTCGAGCGCGCTCCACCTGGCTCCCCTCACCCACCGCCTCCGCCTCCTCCTCCTCCTCCTCCTCCTCCTCCTCCTCCTCTTCCAAGGTGATGACAGCTTCTGGCCTCTCAGACTCCTCTGCCGAAAGGGGGACAGGACAGGAAGCAGTCTCGCACACGGGGCTCTCAGCAGGGGGGCACACCAGCACCTCCTCCTCGGCAGGCCTCCGCTCCTCCACCTCCTCCTTTCCAGGCACATAGTTGGCCGCCGCCGCCGCCGCCGCCGCCGCCGCCTCCTCCCTCGGCTCCAGCACGGCATCAACCGCCGCTCCCTCCTCTTCCTGCGCCGCCTCCTCGGACGGGAGGGGCTCGGAGAGGGGCCGGACCACCGCTTGGCACTCCAGCTCCTCCCCTAGCCTGGAGAGCGGCTCCGGAGCGTGCTCGGCGGGCTCGGCTTGCACCGCTTCCAGGTCGGCCGGCTCAGCCAGTCGCACGTCCTGAGGGGAGGGTCCGCTCCTGTAGCCCATGGAGATGGCAGGGTAGGTGTATCCTGGAGGCAGGTCTACAGAGAGAGGAGATCATACATATAAATATTGGTAACATTTCATCTGGTCCACCACAAGAAGTGCATGCTCTCACTCATCAAGACCCACTGTCAACTTAAAGGTGCGGTGTGTGAGATTCGGCGACCTCTAGAGGTGAGGTTGCGTGTTGTATCCGTCACCTCAGCCTCACCCTTGTGAACATGCAGGAGAAGCTGTGGTCGACTTCAGTTGTCATTGAAACTCAAAGGATGTTTTAGCACGTCCACTTTTACTACCGTAAAAACATGGCGGCCCCCGTAGAGAGGACCCCCTCCTCGAGTAAATATACATCAATGGGCTCATTGAAGGCTAATGGGAAAATAAGAATAATTTATGCAATTACAAATTCATGAAAATGTCAATGTGTAATTGTTTGGCCGTGAAAAAAAAGTCTTACACACTGCAGTTCTTAGTCCTTCGCTTCCTTTAAGGTCACGAGGGGTGAAACAACAGGAAAGGGGAAATGAAGTGCCACACTTCCTTGATCTCCCAGTGGTGGTAATGGGGGAGAGGTTCACATGCAACCTTTTTTTTTGTTGTTGTTTTTTTAAGTGGGCCAGGCCTTTGGTTTATCAGAGCGCCTGACACAATTCCTCTGGCGTGCGGCGGCCGTTAGCTCGACATTAATGATGATGAAGAGAGTGTGGAGCCCGGGCGGGAGGCGGGAGGAGGGGGGAGGGGGAGGGAGGGGGGGGGGGGGTGGGGGGAGGGAGGGGGGGGGGAGGTGGGCTCGAGCTGCTATGGAGGTGTTCCTCAGTCATTACCGAGGTAACAGTAGCGGAGAGCCTCGGCTCAGCTGGCAGCCATTTTCTGCAGCTTAGTGCAGTTCAGTCAATCAGGGGCTTTGCCAGCAGAGTCACCCACACACATTAGGACGAGTCCAGCAGGAACAACAGATTGTTAACAACAGAGGCTGCTGCATTTACATGGGGTGTCGAGTAGAAAGTGCTGCTGCTGCTGCTGCTGCTGCTGCTGCTTCAGAGCTCGCCACCTTTATTCTGATGCTGTGTTTGTAACTGCAAGTTAGTACAATTTGTGTGTACGATTTATGTGATTCGTTGTCAGAAAAGAAATGTGCATTAATCCCAGTGATGTTTTCATGTGTGTACATGACCTAAGTTAATAACACTTAGTTATAGAAATATAATATAATATACCATTAAAGGTGCAGTGTGTAAGATTTAGTGGAGAAGTTGCATGTTGTATTCATCACCTCACCTTCGCCCTTCTGAGCAGGCAGGAGAAACGATGGTAAGCCCCAGTTGTCATTAAAACTACTGTAAAAATATTTTTGTGACAAAATGGTAAAACCCGGCTGCATGTGGCCCCTGGACTCAAACGCGTTTAGCCTTGACTCTGCGCGTACGTACCGGGCTCCAGAGACTCTGGGTAGACCTGTGGGGGCTGACCCTCCCCCTGCTTGTCCTGAGGATCCACCCTCTTGGGCAGCTGCGGGGGAGCGGGGCTGATGGCGGGCGAGTGAGGGGCGGCGGCGGCAGGGCTGCGAGCGGGGCAGGGCGTGGAGGGAGTGCTCTTGGGATGCGCCCGCAGGGAGGGCGACTGGCAGCAGGGCGACAGGTGGGCGGTGCAGGCGCCGGCGGGCGAGGTGTTCCTCTGAGGCGGGTTGTAAGAGTAGGGCTTGGCGGGTTTGGACGTCCGGGGCTCCGACATGAGTTCCTCCAGCTCCACCGAGGGCTCGTTCGGCCTCTTCTGCATCTGCGGCATAAAAAAAATAATAAAAAATTAAAAAAAGATTCAATCCCATTCATTAATTCTGCATTTGCAGAAGGGGCCGACAAACCTGTTGATTTGTGTAAACGGTGTAATGGCAATTAAATGGCCGTCCTTGCAATCTTGCCACTGACATTAAAGTACCACTTGCTCCATATTCAGTGATTTGACTCATCACTCTGAGGGAATCAGCACATCCACGAGAAATAAGACTTGACATGGATGAAAAATAAAGTGATTGGTCATGTGAGAATTCAAGCCAACTCGTGCTTGCTCTGGCTAAGACTCGGTGTGTTGTGTATAGGACAGACCCTATTGACTTAGCTTAAAGGTACAGTGTGTAAGATTTGGTGACATCCAGAGGTGAAGCTGCCTGTTGTATCCATCACCTCATCCGCACCCTTCTGAGCAATGCAGGAGAACCTATGGTCGCCTTCAGTCGTCATTAAAACTCAAAAAATGTTTAGTCTGTCCACTTTTGCTGCTGTAAAAACATGGCGGCCTCCGTGGAGAGGACCCGCTCCTCATGTAAATAAACATTAATGGGTTCATTTAAGGGTAATGGAAAAATCATGAAATTGTCAGTATGTAATTGTTTTGCAATATTGTGAGAAGTGACAAAAATGTCCAAAATCTTACACACTGCACCTTTAAAATGACTTGCACACTTTAATTCCTGCAGCACTGCAGCTTATGTTAATGAGCCTCTGAGAAGGCAGACCATGTGATCACCTGTGCATTGTGAGCGGCGTGATGTTGCATGTCCATGCCATGTGGAGGCCTGTGCTGCTGTTGCTGTTGCTGCTGCTGCTGCTGCTGCTGCTGCTGCTGTTGTTGTTGTTGTTGCTGCTGCTGCTGCTGCTGCTGCTGCTGCTGCTGCTGCTGAGACTGAGGCTGCTGTGACGGGTGGCTCTGGTGCTGATGTGGATGCTGATGCTGGAGCTGCTGATGCTGCTGGAGAGCGTACAGCTCCTGTTGCCGTAGAAACTGGGAGCGGGAGTACACAGCAGGATGCTGCATGTGGGAGGGTGGGCCCCGGGCGCCGTACACAGGGGGCCACAGCCCTGGCTGCTCCATCACATCTAATGAGAGAAAGGAGGGGGAGTATGACAGAGGCTACCTCCGAACAAAAAAGACAAACGCATCCATATAAATTCTCTCTCTCTAACACACATCAACAGCGCCGCTTTGACGTGGTTTTATCCATATGTCTCATTATCCGCCTCCCACGCGTCCGTTTCCAAAATGGCGAAACCATTATGGACCATTTCAGAATCAGTGAATTCATATTTCATTACGACGGCAAATCTGAGCAATGGGGGGGAGGTTTGAAAAAATGAGATTTCCGACTTCCCAGAACAACATCTCCCCAGGCAACAGTAATCCCACCCCCACTGCTCTGAACAGTGGAACGCTGTCTCTTAAGAACTGTCTGGAGAATTTGCTGGAATTCTGTGCAAGAGTCATGACAATGATGAAATGCGAACAGATGACGGTTACAGTCTGATGATTAGAGGTCAGAATGCAGGGGTGGTTTCGGTGGGTTTGTCTCGCCGGAGAAAATGCTCCACGAAAAAAGTCCCACCTGCCCGGCCAAGCCACAAACGGGGGTCAGAGAGAGAGAGAGAGAGAGAGAGAGAGAGAGAGAGAGAGGGCGAGCAGCAGGAGGCCTGGTTCCCATGTCCGTGTTTGGACTGTGTTCCTCAACATGAGGCTGCTGCTGTGACAGAGGTCCCACTCCGGCAGTAACGGCTCCACACTGTGACTCCTGCAAAACTGGCAATTTTGCCACCCTCTGTATTTAATGCACTTTTCCCCCCATTAACAGTTATGTTCACTTTGACTCACTCTCTCTCTCTCTCTCTCTCTCGCCCCTTTCTGCTGAGACGCTGCAAAAATCCTCGTTCGGTGACATAAACTTGGACACACAAATGTTTCCTGTGGGAAAGCTTTTGTGAGTGCACGTCCTCTCTCGGCTCAAACTCCTGCAGAGTGCAGACGGAAACAAGCCGCTGAAGACGGAGGCCCAATGAAATGTTGCTGCCGCCTGTTCAGTGATTACGCGTCTACGAGGACTTTTCACCAGAAATCTTTCCTGTGCTCTCGCACTTCCTTTTCCGCAGTGTGAGTGTATACATGCAGGTGTGTGTGTGTATGTGTGTGTGTGTGTGTGTGTGTGTGTGTGTGTGCGTGTGTGTGTGTGCGTGCATACTGGGTGCACCCTGACCCATTGAGAGCACAATTCCTGTTGGGCCAAGCAGATGGTGTGCAGGAAATATGTGAACTGGAGTGTGTGTGTGTGTGTGTGTGTGTGTGTGTGTGTGTGTGTGCCAGGCACACTCACTTCACTTTACTGACAGTACAGCACAAGCAAGATACAGAGAAAATATGGGGGAATGCACCGTACGTTGATCATTAACAATAAAATTAAAAGGTTAATCAGTATGACTCAAAATATCTATTCATAATCTTAATGTGTGTTGTATTAAAAAACAATATATATATATATATATATATATATATATATACATTTTTTTAATATTGGATTTTCTATCTCTCACTCATTCCATCATGCAATTAGAAAGGTGTATTTTATCTCTTTAATTCATTCTATACACAGTATATGGGCCCTACTAATAAATATATATTATAAATATATTTCTATAATTATGTCCACTGCAGGTTCATTTGACTCACACCTCCACTTGCAGGCAAACATTATTGGAATGTCTAAGCTCTGGAGAGGGGCTATAGGGTCTGGTTGATGCCCACAGTGTAGTTTGTCTTTTGATTTTTTTTCCTAAACACGTCTTACAATAACAACAAAGATGGCTGCCGCGTTGTTTTTTACACTGTAAGGACGTATATCGATGACCCTCAAGTCTCATACCTGTCACTCCGCTGTGACTGCCTGCTTTCTCAGTCACACAACTGAAGTGGATTCAGATAAACAGGCAACATGGCCACATGCTGTGAGGTCAGCGCAGCCTGCTGACTGTGAGAACCCCTGCTGGGAGGGAGATAATGTTCCAGGAATGCAGAGACAGCGCCGGGCTCTTTGATTATGTACATCTTTAATGTATAGGCTAAATTTAGTCGGTATCAATTTCATTGGGGTTTGTGGGTCAGCCTGCACGTGTCTAATTGGTAGGTTATTGCCACCGTGCCGCAAAGTGGGAGAGGGAGAAGGTTGAGGCGTACCCAGGTGATGGGTTGCAGGGTGGGCAGGGGGCTCAGTGGGCAGCACCACCAGCTGGGCAGAGGGGTCCTGGGGCAGAGGCAGGACCGGCTGCAGAGGACCCGGCATGGCCGCAGAGAAGCCAGGGGGAAGGTTCTGGTGCAGGGCTGTGTGGCCTAGACCTGCTTTATGAAAAGGAGATGAGTTTAGAATTTGGATCATGTCGCCATTGTATCATATTATCATTAAAGGTTCGGTTCGTAAGATCTGAGGTGAAATGATCTTCTTTCGATTGACAGAAATACGACGACATAATATACTCTTGTTTTGATGGCTACATTAAGTCCTCTCTACGGAGGCGGCCATGTTTGAACACCGTGTTTTTACAGTACAAACTAAAACAAAGTGTCATGGTGAAATCGATAAAAAATTAAAGGTGCAGTGAGTACGATTTTGCTCATTTTTGTCACTTCTGAAAATATTACAGAAGGGTGAGGCGATGGATACAACTTGCAACTTCACCTCTGGATGTCCCCAAATCGTACACACTGCACCTTCAGGGATGAAGAAGCCTGTTACCGTAAGAGTGACCAGTCATCCAGAGTGATGGACTTCCTGTTCTTGGCATCCAGTGATGGTGAGCAGAATGTGCAGCCGGATCTCCCAACTGGCCGGACTGGAGGGACGTCCCGCCCGGAACCATGAGATGCGAGGTGAGGTCGCCGTGACAACTGTTGGAGGGATGGATCCTTGCGAACTCCACCCTCTCTTTATTATCCCTGACACCACCACAGACACCACCACAGATAAAGGAATGAAAATGAAAACACCAGTGCGCCTGGGGGGGGGGGGGGGGGCTCTTTCCCGGGGGGGGGGGGGGGGGGTCTCTATTGCGCAACCCACAGGCGGATGCTCACCTGATGTATGGATCTCTCTCTCGGTCCAGACACGTCAGACCGATCTGTTCCCCGCTCATCCTCTTCCTCTCCTCCTCGGCGGTGGGATCGGAGGGGTACATGGTGCGGGGGGGCCCTGCCACACAAACAGTAAGTCCACGCGTTAGCTCTCGCTGCTGCGCCGCTGGGTGAGGACCCATTCCCAAGTCTCCCATCATCGCGACTCGCAGGAGACTCGAGGGAATGTGCTCATTGGTTCGCCCCATGGCAGACTGTTTATCCTTCTTTTCTCAAGCCAAGTTTTCCTCGGACTAATATGTGAGAAGCACTTAAAGGTGCAGTGTGTACGATTTTAAGTCATTTTTTTATCGCTTCGAAATAATATTACACAACAATTACATACGGATGTTTTCATGAGTTTATGATCACCTAAATGTTTTATTTGTGCCCCATTACCATCAAATGAGCCCATTAACGCATAGTTACACGTGGAGCGGGTCCTCTCTACGGGGGCCGCCATGTTTTTACAATAGCTCAGAGTGGACATATTCAAATGTTTGGGGCTTTAATGACAACTGAGGGCTACCATAGGTTCTCCCGCATGCTCAAATGGGAAGGGTGAGGTGATGGATACAAAATGAAACTTCACCTCTAGATGTCACCAAATCTTACACCCTCCACCTTTAAGTGGTAACCATAGGGGGACATGTCCATCTTTCTCTTCATCTCCTGACCAGCGGCCTGGTTCATGTCGGCAGGAGACGGGGTTTCGGGGCCGGGTCGGCCATGTTGCTGGTGCCGTATCCTGGCGACCTTTTGGCCGTCTCTCTGCAACGAGCAGCTTCCTCCCGGACTGGGCCCGTGGGCCCCTCCGGCCCCGCCATGCTGACCCATGCTCTTGTTGCCCAGTGGTGAGGCGTTGGGCGGGGGTCCTGAATGGGAACAGTCTCTGTAGGGAGAGGTGTTGACAGAATGGGAGACAGGGTGTCCGGCCTTGGGCCCCTGGGGCATGGAGGATCTGAAGACGTCCATGTCCACGCCGTTGTTGGCGCACTCGACGCTGCGTGATCGCACGGCCTGATGCTGCTGCTGCTGCTGCTGGGGATGCGGGGGCTGCTGCTGCTGCTGCTGCTGTTGGGGGGGCGGAGGAAGCTGCGAAGGCTGGAGATGTTGGTGGTGGGGCTGCATCCAATCAGGAGGCTTCTCTGCTTTTCTGTAAGCGTGCTGCTGCTGTTGTTGTTGCTGCTGCTGCTGCTGCTGCTGCTGCTGCTGTTGATGCTGCTGCTGCTGCTGTTTTCTATGCCAACTACTGTGATGCCCACTGCCTCCATTCTTTTCGATGGCCTTCTCCTTACCAGCGCCCCCTCCCCCTCCGTTGCCCACGCCATGACAGTCCGGGTTACCGAGCTGGAACGGTCCGCCGGTCTTGTCGCCCAGATCTGCCACGGACGGCACGAAAGTGGGCGCCGAGACTTTGGGGTCTCGGCCGACACTGTTCACCCCATGCGAAGCAGGGTTGGCGAGCGGGGCGGAGGGGGGCGGGCAGAAGAAGTCCGGGTGGTGGTGCGTGTGGTGGGAATGATGCGGGTGGTGCGGGTGGCTGGGGTGGAGCTGCAGGCAGTGGAAGCTCCCTGGGTGCGGATGTGTATGCGGGTGAGAGTGCGGGTGAGGGTGGGGGTGCGCCCCTCCCGCGGCCGACCCCATGTGTAAGGGCGGGGGCACCGAGTAGGGCAGGGAGTGGTGGAGCGGCGCCTGACCCCGTCCCAGACAGTCCGAGGACTGTTCGCTGATCCTCATCTCCCCGCTCACCCCCTCTTTGGTGCAGCGGCCGACGCCACCGGACCCCATGTGTCTGACCTGGCCGCCGCCGCCCCCGCCTCCCATTGCCCCCAGCGCTGCACCCTCGCCCCCGCAGCTGGGCATGGAGGTCTTCACCCCTGCGCCGGCTCCGGCATCTCCATTCTGCATCTTGCCGTTGTGCAGGCAGGCGCTGAGCGGCTTGCCCATACTCTGCGGATGCTCTTTGCTGTACTCCATGGTCAGCGCCGCTTTGTGCCTCTCCAGCGCCCGACTGTTCACCTCCTCCAGGGGCATGGGGTGCTGTGGGTAATGCGGGTGCTGCTGATGGGCGTGGGAATGTTGGTGGTGGTGTGCGGGCTGAGGCGGCAGGTGGCCGTGGTGCTGCTGCTGCTGCTGCTGCTGCTGCTGCTGCTGCTGCTGCTGCTGCTGCTGCTGCTGCTGCTGCTGCCGCTCCTTGGCCGTGCACTCGGCCGTGCCGGCTGTTGTGGTGACTGTCGGCCGAACGACAGGGTGGCTCCCTCTGTCTGGCCACCGCCACCGCAATCCCCACCGGCGGCTGCCGCACCTCGCTCTCGCCGTGCCCCGCTTCCCCCATATCGCGGCCGCGCCCGCTGTAGTCGGGCCGCTCGCTGTCGCTGGCCGGGCCCTTCCTGGACGGCAGCGTCTGCTTGTTGCCCTGCAGCGCGCAGCTCCCGCCAGCGGGGCCCGATTTGAGGCTTCCCAGTCCCCCGAAGGGACTTTTCTGGGAGAGGAGCAGTGGCTGTTGCTGGTTGCTGTACTTTAGTAAGCTCTTCATGGCACTGCTCTCCCCCTGGGTTGGACCCTGGGGCTCGGGCTGCTGCTGCTGCTGCTGCTGCTGCTGCTGCTGCTGAGGCTGCTGTTGTTGCTGACCGAGGGGAGGTGCAGGGTGAGACTGAGGAGGGGGCAGGCTCATACCCGGCTGCTGCTGCTGCTGCTGCTGCTTCTACTGCTGGGCTGCTGCTGCTGCTGCTGAGGCTGCTGCTGGGAGTGTTGGCCGCCAGTGCTCCCGAGCTCCATGTAGGACTTCCTCTGCTCCTCCTCGGGCTGTGGCATGTGGTGGGGGGGCCTCATGGTCCAGGGTGGGACCTGGGGCTGCTGCTGGTGGTGGTGCTGCCCGCTGCCGTTGCTGTAACCATAGGGGGACATGTCCATCTTTCTCTTCATCTCCTGACCAGCGGCCTGGTTCATGTCGGCAGGAGACGGGGTTTCGGGGCCGGGTCGGCCATGTTGCTGGTGCCGTATCCTGGCGACCTTTTGGCCGTCTCTCTGCAAGGAGCAGCTTCCTCCCGGACTGGGCCCGTGGGCCCCTCCGGCCCCGCCATGCTGACCCATGCTCTTGTTGCCCAGTGGTGAGGCGTTGGGCGGGGGTCCTGAATGGGAACAGTCTCTGTAGGGAGAGGTGTTGACAGAATGGGAGACAGGGTGTCCGGCCTTGGGCCCCTGGGGCATGGAGGATCTGAAGACGTCCATGTCCACGCCGTTGTTGGCGCACTCGACGCTGCGTGATCGCACGGCCTGATGCTGCTGCTGCTGCTGCTGGGGATGCGGGGGCTGCTGCTGCTGCTGCTGCTGTTGGGGGGGCGGAGGAAGCTGCGAAGGCTGGAGATGTTGGTGGTGGGGCTGCATCCAATCAGGAGGCTTCTCTGCTTTTCTGTAAGCGTGCTGTTGCTGTTGTTGTTGCTGCTGCTGCTGCTGCTGCTGCTGCTGTTGATGCTGCTGCTGCTGTTTTCTATGCCAACTACTGTGATGCCCACTGCCTCCATTCTTTTCTATGGCCTTCTCCTTACCAGCGCCCCCTCCCCCTCCGTTGCCCACGCCATGACAGTCCGGGTTACCGAGCTGGAACGGTCCGCCGGTCTTGTCGCCCAGATCTGCCACGGACGGCACGAAAGTGGGCGCCGAGACTTTGGGGTCTCGCCCGACACTGTTCACCCCATGCGAAGCAGGGTTGGCGAGCGGGGCGGAGGGGGGCGGGCAGAAGAAGTCCGGGTGGTGGTGCGTGTGGTGGGAATGATGCGGGTGGTGCGGGTGGCTGGGGTGGAGCTGCAGGCAGTGGAAGCTCCCTGGGTGCGGATGCGTATGCGGGTGAGAGTGCGGGTGAGGGTGGGGGTGCGCCCCTCCCGCGGCCGACCCCATGTGTAAGGGCGGGGGCACCGAGTAGGGCAGGGAGTGGTGGAGCGGCGCCTGACCCCGTCCCAGACAGTCCGAGGACTGTTCGCTGATCCTCATCTCCCCGCTCACCCCCTCTTTGGTGCAGCGGCCGACGCCACCGGACCCCATGTGTCTGACCTGGCCGCCGCCGCCCCCGCCTCCCATTGCCCCCAGCGCTGCACCCTCGCCCCCGCAGCTGGGCATGGAGGTCTTCACTCCTGCGCCGGCTCCGGCATCTCCATTCTGCATCTTGCCGTTGTGCAGGCAGGCGCTGAGCGGCTTGCCCATACTCTGCGGATGCTCTTTGCTGTACTCCATGGTCAGCGCCGCTTTGTGCCTCTCCAGCGCCCGACTGTTGACCTCCTCCAGGGGCATGGGGTGCTGTGGGTAATGCGGGTGCTGCTGATGGGCGTGGGAATGTTGGTGGTGGTGTGCGGGCTGCGGCGGCAGGTGGCCGTGGTGCTGCTGCTGCTGCTGCTGCTGCTGCTGCTGCTGCTGCTGCTGCTGCTGCTGCTGATGCCGCTCCTTGGCCTCCTGTTTGCTACTGGACCTCTCCTTGTCCTTGACGGGCACCACTCCTCGCTCCACAGACGCCTCTTTAAGACCCTTGTGTAGACCCGCCCCCACCCCTGCGTCCCGTTCTCGGCTGCAGGACCCCTGAGAGTGGCCTGAACCTGCTCTGGACATCGGCGGCAGACTGTGGTTGGCTGAGATGAGAGGAGGCTGGGACGGGAGACCTCGTAGGTAGAAGTTCTCTGAGAGATAAAGAAAAGGGTTGGGGCGGGGGGGGGGCGGGGCAGCAAAGACAAATGCATTAGTCAAGAAGGGGAAAAGGCAATGACAGAATTTGATTATACGGCCCTCATGATAGTGTCCCTGGGCATCCTTATATCAGTATCCCAACATCAAATTACACCATACTACATTGGATAAATTGGATTTAACTGCGTTATTTCTGCCTGATTGAATTTTAATCATCTCACGTCTCACCTTTTTGGGTGTCATAGAAACGGTGCTGCCCGTAGAGAACGCCGCTGTTGGCATGGTGATCCAGGTGGCTCATGGGAAGGAACGTGTGGGCCAGACTCCCTGAGAATCGAGGATACCCTGGAGCTGCTGAGAGCGAGGGGGAGCAGAGGGAGGGGAGATTTGATCAGACAGGACAATAACCGCGGAGATGCAGTTATCCGGGCTAACCCGGCATTATCCTTCAGGTCCAATGCAGCTGGTGGCGTTCATACGCAAATAAGTCGCAGCGCTGCCCGTCGTGTTTGCCTTCCGTGCCCGAGTTTACAATGTAAACAATACGGGACAAGCTGGGAGATTGCCGGGGTGTATGAAATTTGTCTTTGGCACATATGGCTGTTTCTTTATCTCCCGCTCAGAACTGGCAATAACACCTCCGTCCATCTGAGCGCGGCGATAAGGACGGATCTGAAGGTTGTGTTTGTAGTGAAGGGGAGAGGTGGGTGGGGGGTGGGGGGGTGACCTTTACTAACCCACATGGTGGGTAAAAGGTCACTGGGACGTTGGGCCTGCAGGCCAGTAAACCTGGGCTTATTACATCAATACCCCGCGGATGACGTCGGCTCCAAATCCCAAACATGACACTTTCCAGAAGGAGAGGGTGGGGGTGGGGGGTGGGGGAGGGGGGGGGCGCTTTCACTATCTGAATCATATATTTGGGATTAAAGGTGCAGTGTGCATGATTTAGGCGAAATCATTTTAATTTCTGATGTTTTCATGAAACTATACACACCTGAATGTTGTTTTCATGACTCTAGAATGAGCCCTGTATGTTTCTCTCAACGTGGGTCGTAACAACGGAGGCGGCCATGTTTGTACATCAGCCTTTAAAAAGGTGCAGTGTGTACGATTTCTTCGAAAAAATATTACAAAACAATTGCATTGTGACATTCAGCTTCACCACTAGATGTCACCAAATGCGACACACTGCACCTTTAAGGACGTGATTTGAAAATCAGACAAAGAAAACAAATGTGTGAGCCCTGTCACTGAGGACGGGATAAGAATAGCTTTTCGGGACAGATCTGTTCGCCACCGTCCGTCTCAGTGACCTTCACGTCCAGGTGCTTCACGTCTCTCCCACTTCCTGCTACTGCACCTGTTTCACTTTCACACACAACTCACAGATGGAATCATGGGAGGAAGAGGGGGCGGAGTGGGGAGGGCGGAGGGGGGAGGGGGGTGGGGGGAGGAAACGGAGGAATACACAGCTCTGGGAGCTAAATGAAAGACAGGCGTATTTGTGTTGGCAAGCCTGTGACCTGATCCCGTTAAGCGCAGATGCAATGCCTGTGCAGCACAGCGCTGTGCTGAGTGTGTGTGTGTGTGTGTGTGTGTGTGTGTGTGTGTGTGTGTGTGTGTGTGTGTGTGTGTGTGTGTGTGCGTCTACGTCAGCCCCGAGTGTTGAATGTCTCACTTTCTGCCAGTGGAACAATGGGGCCCGATGCTGTGAGACCAGCTCTGGGGAGGGAGGAGTGTTATGGTGGGCTTAATGACCTCGTCGGCCTCTGCATCCTCCAATTCTAATTAATGAAATGCGCGGCGAGGGCCAGCAGCCCTGCAATAACACAGGAGGTGCTGCTTTCCAAAGGAGGGCCATAATTACATAGCCTCACTCTTTTCTCTCCGCGTCTCTCCTTCACCTATTTTCTCCACCTCTCTCGCATTTGTGCTGTCATGATTAAAGGTGCAGTGTGTCGGGTTTCTGCCATTTTTTTTGTCACGGCGAGAAAAATACGACAAAACAATTACATATTGACATGTTCATGAATTTATACATTATCACCTAAATGTGTTGTCTTTTCCCATTAACCTTAAATGAGCCCATGAATGAAAATTCACATGGAGGAGCGGGTCCTCTCTACGGAGGCCGCCATGTTTTTTACAGTAGCCCAGAGTGGACAAACAACAAAACATCTTTTGAGTTTAAATGACCTCCTGCAGGCTAGGGAGGGTGAGGTGATGGATACAACGTGCAACGTCACCTCTAGGAGTCACCAAATCGTACACACTGCACCTTTAAGAAGCACACTAATTTATGCCGATTCATCTCTAGATACAGGAGGGGGGTGTGGGTGTGGGTGTGGGTGGGTGGGTGTGGGTGGGTGGGTGGGGGGGGGTCCTTTGTTTGAGAAAGACGTTTCCCTCTGATTCGGTGAGGGAGGGGAGCACAGAGCCGGTTGCCCGTCTTTATCCGAGCTGAGAGAAGGGCTTCTCCCCCGCTCCCCCCGCCCCCCCCCCCTTCCCCTTCTTTTTCCTCCTCCCCTCCACGGCAGCATGTTGTTTGCGAGCGTGACGATTGACGGCGTAATCCCTTTTCACAGCGTGGTCTGGCTGTGCCCGATAATGCCAGCCCGCTCAGTTTCAGCATGCCCTCCACTGGGGCGGCAAGAGGGGGAACTGCTGGGCACGGCAGAGCCCATTCAGCCATTAATCTGGCCGGGACAAGGGGAGATGCTGCTTGTGCTGCAGGCGGCGTGAGCGAGCGAGCGAGCGAGCGAGCGAGGGTCTTATAGTGCAGTCTGCTGACTGCACAGCAGTGCCCCCCCCGCCCCCCACCCCGCCCCTCTTCTTCCTCTGCTCCCTCCATCCACACATATAAACAAGTCAGCACCGGCGGAGTGAGTGACAGGGAGGAGTTCACAGCGCACGTCATCCTTTCCACAGGGGCAGGGGCAAAGAGGCGAGAGGCAGAACAAACAAGAGGTGCATCCCGCGGAGGGACGGGTGGAAGCTGTGAGGGTCGTCCTCTGCTGCACGGAGGGATGAGAGGAGGAGGAGGAGGAGAAGGGGGAGGAGGAGGAGGGGGAGGAGGGGGAGGAGGAGGAGGAGGAGGCCGACCACGGGCGAGGAGGACAAAGGGGAGAGGGATGGATAGAGAGACTAGTACCTGGAGGCAGGGGAGTGTTACACCTGCTGATCGGACCACAGAGTCGTTCCGTTTCTCCACCTCAGAGCTGCAGCTGACGCTTATTTTTTATAATCTCGCGATTCATTTCCTCGATTCCATTAAACGATTATTTGAGCGGGCGGGGGAAAAAATCTACAAATGTGAAAATGACGAAATGATCACTATAAGACTTCTTCCCTGATATTCGCCTGTGTGTGTGTGTGTGTGTGTGTGTGTGTGTGTGTGTGTGTGTGTGTGTGTGTGTGTGTGTGTGTGTGTGTGTGTGTGTGTGTGT
>JAFBJT010108265.1:72721-86103 GCA_016785325.1 Chascanopsetta lugubris
GATTGTGTGCTGTCCATTTGTAACGCCCCCCCCCCCCCTCCTCCCCCGCCCCCTTTACCACCAAATGTAACTTAACTTTGCATTACAAACAGACCATTAATGATCAAGTTTATAAGTAAATAAAAAAGTAAATGAAGAGAAGGGGAATAAACCCAGCGCAAAGCGATGGTTGACAGCCCTCTAAACAGTTCAATAATGGGGGATCGTACAGTTCGATTGTTTCCACAAAGGTAGAAAAATGGCCGCCGTGCCTCATCGACGGTATCGACAGAGCCGCCCAACGGGCCTCGTGGGTTCACTGATCCAATGAGCATGTGTGGGAGACGGTCTTAGCCTCGGTTAACCCATGGTGATTAACCCTCCGTCCGACATGTGCACATGCGAACACCAGACTCAGTGAGGCTGGAACATACTTAAGCATTTGGCAGAGATGTGGTAGAAGGTCTCCTGGACCAAGCACCAAGACATGGAATAAAAGGTTCTAAGTTCATTAACAGTGGGGGATCATTCACTTTGGGGGTTTCCATGACAACAGAAACTTGATCGCAATCAAATTGCTAATTAAATTGGAGTAGTTTGTTGTTGTGACCTGACAGAGACCGGATGGAAGTGGGTAAGTTCAGTAATAAATGTGGTGGATGTCACCATAGTTACGATCTTTGACACGATCAAATGAAAATGAGGCCTGTGACAAAACAGCCTGATCATGTGACCTAAGGTCCTCATCACCTCCTCCAGCGACATGTTGTTTTCTTCTCCTGCAGATGAACCAGTGCTTTACATTCGCCAGAGAAGAGGAACACGACAGAGAGGTATGTCTGAATTCATCGGCCTGCTCCTCCGCTTTGAGATAAATACATAAATAAATAGATAAATAAACCATTCTGCACCACATTTGACATTAATTGGTCATTTGAGACTTGCAGGAATGCAATTATTAAAACCATTGATTTATAGATCATGCTGTATTTTGAATGTGTGTATCATTTCATCATGTCCTCTCATTCCCTCTGTATCATCTGTCTCTGTATCATGTGCACGCCTGATGCTTTAGGATGAGCTCTTACAAAAGGTATGGATGAGGAATGTGTTTGTGTGTCTAACCCGACAGAGAGAGCTCAACGTTTATCTGCAGTGTCCGACAGGTGTCTGTAATTAAACTTTTAGTTTTAATTGAAACTTTCACGGAGAACTTCACAACACCGATGAGGATGCGGTTCTCAGTCAACAGAAATGTCTGTTTATGTTCCTGAGAGGTTCAGCTGCTTTGATTTTAATATTGACACCAATCATCTTCACTGTGGATGTCTACTCTCGAGGATGTCACTCACCCTGAGAAGCCCTGTGGGACAGATTGCTATTTGTGGATGTGGGCTGTATAAATAAAGTTGGATTGATTGATGTTAGAAAGTGGACACGTCAGTGGGGTTTGCTTTGCTCTTAATCAGCTCAGGGGGTCGATAAAAATGCAAATAATCAATCATGGCATCCACAGCATGAAGAGTGGGAGCTCACAGAGCTCCGTTACATGGATTTTCTGCAGCTCTAATTAATATGACACTTAAAGGTGCAGTGTGTAAGATTTTGATCTTTTTTTTTACTTTTAAAAAATCTTACAAAACAATTGCATACTGAATTTATATTCACTAGGGTAAATGTGTTATTTCTTTCCCATTATCCTTAGATGAGTCCATTAATGTATATTTACATGTGGAGCGGATCCTCTCTATGGCGGCCGCCATGTTTTCTATAGGTTCTCCTGCATGTTCAGAATGAGGGTGAGGTGATGGATACATCATGTAACTTCACCTCGAGACCTCTCCAAATCTTACACCCGGCACCTTTAAACTAAAAAAAAGTGCAAACATGACAGAAAATACTTTATTTTTCAATAAAAGTAAAAGTGGTAGCAAGCAAACTGTTCATGCTGGAGGTTGTTCATAATGTTTTGTAAAAAAGAGAGTTTATCAAATGTGAGCATTTTCAGAATGTACCCTAACCCTAGCCCCCTGCTGCAGCCCTCCTCCTACCACCCGTCCGTAAAGGTCTAGTATGCAGGACTCTGTGGAAAGGTCTTTTGTAAACACACCGGTTGAGTTTGGCCCAGCGGCACTCGTGGGACTTGGTCTGTGCGCAGCACACACACTGCAACCTTAACAGTTGTGGAGGACTGGATTTGCTGATTCGGCAAAAAGGAGCGCTTGCGTGTCCAAACACTGGCACTCACAAATGTTTCGTACACAGCAAAAGTGTACGAGAAGAGCATAAGAGAAAGTACTGAAAACAAAACGCCGAGCAGATCAACACACCCTCTTCCACCAGCTAATTAAAGCTGTCTGAGAGGGATTACTTTTGCCTGTACATTGTTTTCTTGGAAAATCCTGCATCCTATACCTTTAACTGGACTTGTATTCGTTTTAGAAATAGATCTGTGTCGTCAGTAATCTCTCAGTTTACTCTCTCAGAGGAATGACTCTTTCACAGCCTTTCAGAGTTAAGTATGTTGCAACTTTACAGGGCTGATGGAGCGATAGTAGAGCCATGAATTATGGGTGTAAACACCAATTGGAGGGTTGGCGGTTCAAAACCCCAGCTCCACCATAGTCCATGCATTCGTTTTACATTGTATTGAAACAACTTTTGAAGCCTCTTTAAAGTTTCCGTCATTTGAACCTCAGTGACCTTGAAGGAACTTACGTCTGGGTTCCAGATCTCCTCTGCCGTTGTTGCTGTTCGCCTGGTGTTTGTCTGCAGGGTTTGCGATGGTGGTCTGGGGAGAATAGAGTTTTGGTTGAGAACTCAGGGTCTGACATGGGTCAGGCGCAGCTTAGGCGGCGTTGCATGTCTTCTTTATCCAAAAGGCGTGCACACACTAAGCATACACCTGACTGAAGGAAGACATTAGCAAGACGAGCTTAGAGGGACGTATATATATATATATATATGTCAGAGCCAGGATTATCTGCCTTTCCCCTCGTCAGCCCGCAGACAGAAGGAGACTTGGAGAAACTGTCCTGGACTGGCAAAGACATCCGGACGTTAGGAAAAATGAAATAAAAGCGCATATATATATATATATATATATATATCGGCCGAGGACAGCCTGACGTGATGTGTTTGTTGTGCGACGCAGCGTCTGGGGGAGATGGTGCTCGGGTTCCTGAGTGGGGAGCTGCAGCCGTCCTGTCAGCTGGCCTGCCTAGAAACAGTCCGCATCCTGACCCGGGACAAAAACTGCCTGGACCCCTTCATCAACCGCTCGGCCATGTCCGTCCTCGCCCGCTACGCTGGCATCGCGGTGGCAGGCGCAGCCGCGGACGCCCAAGGTGACGCAGCGGAGGGCCAAGGTAAGACGGTGCTGCCCGGGGGGGGGGGGGGGGGGGGGGGCCCCCCCCCGGGGGGGGGGGGGGGGGGGGGGGGGGGGGTCTAACCTCTTTATGGTTCCGTCGCTGGACCTCTACCATGCAAACGAACTACGGTCTTTTTTTTAAAGATTGCAAATACAATGCTGGTGGAATTCATTTGAAAGTATTATATTCACGGACGTGGTGGAATAAAATGTATTTGTAAGTCTGAGGTCTTGAGGTAAGTCCTCCCTGCCTGTGTCGTTCTCTCTAGTTTGTGCTGACGGTTTCTCACATGAGCACGATTGTGTGATTTGCGGGCGGGACCGGGCTGCACAAGTTTGTTTGGCTCATTATTAAACCATTAAAAAAAAGAATACACACATCCTTAACTCTTCCCTCGGGACAGCTGAACAAACACGTGTAGACAATACCCGACGTGTGCTCCCCTGCTTAACTTTGCCATTATTTCACTTTAGCGGAGGGAGAAGGGGACGATGCGGCGGAAACATCCGGTGAGGCGGTGAAGGAGGCCTCCCCCGAGTCGGAGAACGCCGACCAGGAAGTGATTGTCGAGGCTCTCAAGTCCTTGTGCAACATCCTGCTGCACAACGAGACGGGACAGGTCGGTCACTCGGTGCATTTACACACAAAGGTTAGTTGTGCTGGTGTTCGTACGTGAACACTCTCCGGGTGTTTGCGGCACAGGTGGTGGCAGCAGATCTGCAGCTGATCAAGGGCGTGGCCCAGAGGCTGAAGCAGTGTCATGATCCCACCTGGACTCATGAGGTATGGATGTGCACAGGAGGTGTGTTACCGTCAACACAGCTTCAGTATATATATAAATATATATATATAAATATTCTCCAATATCCACAGGGACCAACATTGGAACACGGGTACATCAAGTCAGACTTATTGATATACTGGCAAGGATGACCAGGAGGTAGAAAACAACAGTGTTACCATGGCAACCTGCCTCATCATGTCCTCTGCCTTGAGTCAGGAGAAGCTCCCTCACTGCATGCACTGTCCAGCTGGTGTTGCATCTTGATCCCAAAGATGAAATTATATAAAAAAAAAAAACAACTGTTTTTAAAGCGGTTCCAAGTTGTAGATAATTAGTTCCGCCTCAAACATTCATGGAACGTTGACTGCGCCTCGTTGTGTTGTCATGTTGTGGTCCCTCATCAGTGCCGGGGCAGAGCCAGAACTGAGTAAAACCTGCACCGGATGCGCAGGGAATTTGGCCCTGGAGTGAATTCCATTCTGAACATACAATTTTGATTAGCGGGAAAAAGGGGGCTACGATTTGTCTGAATTGTCATTTGAGCAGATATCATCTCAACATAAAGTGTAAAAAAATAAGAAAAATGTATTTTCAACATCACGGTGTCCGTGTCCAGGTGCGCTTCTTCGACCTGCGCCTCACCTTCCTGCTGACGGCCCTCAGGGTGGACGTCAGGGCACAGCTGGCCCAGGAGCTTCACGGCGTCAGTCTGCTCGGTAACTTCTCTACCTGTGTATTCATCATCATCTCTCCCGAGGAAACCTGCACCGGTGTCTGTAGCACCTGGGGCAGTTTGAGGTGAGAGATTGTGTCAAAGGACGGTGGAGGAGCACGAGTTGGTGACTCCCTCTCAAACTGTGTGTTCAAGCCAACCAGCTGGACGCGACGCTGGGCCTGAGTTGGCCCGACACTTGGGAGACGGCCAGGGCCGGATCGGAGGAGGTGCCGCCCGAGGAGCTGCCCCCCCTGAGCCGGGAGCAAACGGAGCGAGCCATGGAAATCCTGAAAATCTTGTTCAACGTCACGTTCGACGTGGTGAGGCGCAAGGTGGATGAGGTATGGAAGGAAACTAGGCCTCTTCTCTCTTGTGTCAAAAAAAGCCACTTAGGCTAAAAGAGTGAAAATTCTGTTCTTGCATTGAGAACTTTAAGTCATCTTCCATTTGACGAGTGCATTTTTCAGAACAGCACATGTGCCGAACATGTGACCATGACAACTGTTATCTGTCTGTGTGTGTGTGTGTGTGTGTTTGTAGGAGGAGGCGGCAGAGTACAGACATTTGGGAGCCATTTTGAGACACTGTCTCATGAGCCAAGCCGATGGAGAGGAGCGGACCGATGAGTTCCACAGGTACAAACTCACATCCTGTAAATGTCCGGCGGGCGGGTCCGGGTTCGGGTTCGGGTTCGGGTTCGAAGCTCCGGGAGCGGGTCGACTGAATCGAGCCCACGCGGACCTCTACACCAGCGATATGAAATCTCTGGCGTTCCGCTCAACCGGACCAACCAGTTCAGCCTATTCTATCTATTCAATGAATGGTAAAGTCTTTGCCCTTTCGGGGCGATGCCCCCCCCCCCCCCCCCCCCCCCCCCCCCCCCCCCCCCCCCCCCCCCCCCCCCACACCCCCCCCGTTACCCCCCCCCCCCCCTCCCCGGCCATCCCTCCTTCCCCCCAGCCACACAGTGAACCTGCTGAGTAACCTCCCTCTGCTCTGCCTGGATGTGCTGTTGATGCCCAAGGTCCAACAAGGTTCCATCGAGTACATGGGGGTGAACATGGATGCCGTCAACATGCTGCTGGGATTCATGGAGAAAAGACTTGACCTGGTGAGGGAGGAGGCTTCGAGCTCCGTCATGACATCATCACAACAAACACGCGATCGAAAGATGTGCCGGACTACGGTTCTTGCAGACAGCGTCGGAGCCGCGGTGTGGACACTGTGCGCTAATACACACTCGCGGCCAAACGAGAGCGAGTCTCAGCCGTCAGTCGTGACGTCTTAGGTCACTCTCATCCAACCAAAACCAAACTTAAAAAACAAGAGAACTTGCAAATGCAGTAGCGTAAGAAGATGGCCCCAAAATGACCGAATCCAACTTTTGGAAATAAATCGCCAGCCAAATCCTTCGTCTCACCCGTAAACACCACGACGAGGAAAGGTCCACAAGCCATCAAAGGCCGATGGAGATGCCGTCAACATGCTGCTGGGATTCATGGAGAAAAGACTTGACCTGGTGAGGGAGGAGGCTTTGAGCTCCGTCATGACATCATCACAACAAACACGCGATCGAAAGATGTGCCGGACTACGGTTCTTGCAGACAGCGTCGGAGCCGCGGTGTGGACACTGTGCGCTAATACACACTCGCGGCCAAACGAGAGCGAGTCTCAGCCGTCAGTCGTGACGTCTTAGGTCACTCTCATCCAACCAAAACCAAACTTAAAAAACAAGAGAACTTGGAAATGCAGTAGCGTAAGAAGATGGCCCCAAAATGACCGAATCCAACTTTTGGAAATAAATCGCCAGCCAAATCCTTCGTCTCACCCGTAAACACCACGACGAGGAAAGGTCCACAAGCCATCAAAGGCCGATGGAGATGATTTGACGATATTCACTGTTTCGGGTTATTCTCCTGCCTCTCCATTGACCTCCTCTTGGTCAGTGGAGACCTAACATGGCGAGACTTGGCTCTAGACTCAATGGGGGGAATATGCTCTCTGAGCAGCACGTTGGTTTGTAACCGTCACCCAGCTGAGTGCTTACACTCTCTCTGGAACGCTAAATGTTTCTTTTTTTTGATTGCGTCAGGGCCATAAGGTGAGAGAGACCCTCCTCCCCTCGCTGAGCCTGCTGACCGAGAGCAGCCGCATCCACAGGGAGACCAGGAAGTTCCTCAGGTCAAAGGTCAGGTCAATGAAATCCATAATGAACAGAGTAAATATAGGTAGTTCTTGTTTAAAAAAAAAAATGAATTCTGTGTTTTGGCGCGCAGGTGCTGCCCCCCCTGCGTGATGTGAAGAACCGGCCGGAGGTGGGCAACGCTCTGAGGAACAAACTAGTGCGACTGATGACGCACATCGACACCAACGTCAAGGACTGTGCCGCCGAGTTCCTCTTTGTTCTCTGCAAAGAAAGCGGTGAGGAGACTCTTTTTTTTTTTTCCTGATCTGTTTCAGGGCTTCATGGTTCACTAGGGAACGACGACAACAACAACAACAACAACAACACTAGAGCTTAGTGACGTGGTAACCTGCCTCACAGTGACGTCCGTACCTCCGACCAAGACCAGCGCCACCTTACCTCACCTCACCGCCTCACAAGTGGCGGAGCGTGGATCTGGATGACGGGATGTCTGAGCTTTAACGGGTTAAAACCATGTTGACCATGGTCCCAGACCCACCGACCATCCCAGATCTGATTCTGTTTAAGGCCAAACTTAAAACGCATTCCTTTGGTAGAGCTTTTGAATACTCGGTTACTTTCTCTCTGGATGTCTTGGTTTTACTTTTTACTTTTGTTTCATTTTCCGATCATCTTTTACTTTAGCTCTTAGCAGAGTGGTGCCCTTTTCCCCCCGTGCCTTCTTTAACTTTCATATATATGTATATATGTGTACACGTGTTTTTATTTCTGTTTTTACTCCCGTGGTTAAAGCACCATGGGATATATATATAATCTATGTTGTCCCATGTTTTTATTTGTTATGTTTTTATTCGTATCGAAAAGCACTTTGGGCAGCTGTTGGTGTGGCAAAGCGCTATATAAATAAATGTTGATTGATTGATTGATTGATCGATTGATGTCGGAGTAACAGTAAGTTGTTTTCGGTTCAGTCTCAAGGTTCATCAAGTACACTGGGTACGGGAATGCAGCGGGTCTGCTGGCGGCCAGAGGACTTCTGAGGGGGGGCAGAGACTCAGGGATCTACTCTGAAGACGAAGACTCCGAGACGGAGGAGTACAAGGAGGCCAAGGATCAGTCAGTACCACCTGTTTTTTTTTTCTTTTTTTTACTTTAAAGGTGCAGTGTGTAGGATTTCCGCCATTTTTGTCACTTCTAAAAAGATATTACAAAACAATTGCATACTTACATTTTCGTGGATTTATCATTTATTTATTTATTACCCTGAAATGAGCACGTTCATGTATATTTACCTGAGGACAGTTGAAGTCCACCATCGGTTCTCCTGCATGTTCAGAAGGGTGAGGGTGAGGTGTTGGATACAACATGCAACTTCACCTCTAGATGTCACCAACTCCTACACACTGCACCTTTAATATGTAGAATCAGATCAAACATTTTGCTATTTGTCCCATTTGATCTTATCTTAACATATCTGTCTGTTCCCAGAATAAACCCAATAACAGGTGTTGTGGAAGAGGAGCAGCCCAATCCCATGGAGGGAATGACAGAGGAGCAAAAGGAGTACGAAGCTATGAAGCTGGTCAACATGTTTGATAAACTGTCAAGGTAAATACAAGCTCTCTCTCACACACACACACACACACACACACACACACACACCCCTTTAGTCTTAAGTATACATTTGATTTTGTTCATAATTGGATAAGTCTTACCAGGGCACAGCACAGTGACAAGCAGGTGTGCATGATAGAGGGTAAAGTAACCGCTGCCTGATTGGCTGGTGACCAGTCACGGGTGAACCCTTTCACATGATAGCAAAATACAAGAGAGAGTGTGTGAAGAAGAGGGAACAGAAAAGACTGGTGGAGTGTCCTGCGGGCTGGCACAGGACCACTGGCACAGGACCACTGGCACAGGACCACTGGCACAGGACCACTAGAGTCTTAACCAGGAATTTATAGCTAAGTGGTTGATTGGTTCTTCGTGCCTCCTGAGCCAAGCAGGAACACCAGTCACACTTTCTCCAACGCATATAGAGCTTGGAGAGAGACAGAGAGAGAGAGAGAGAGAGAGAGAGAGAGGGAGAGAGAGAGGGAGAGAGAGAAAGAGAGAGAGAGACTGTAGTAATGGTAGAGACAAGAATTGAAGCTGCCAACCTTGTGGTTCGGGGACGATCCGCTCCTAAGCCACAACAACCACATCCATCACCACCAGCCACTGCTGGTCACACAGCAACTTTAAAGGTGCAGTGTGTACGATTTCAGTCATCTCAGTCACTTTGACAAATATTACAAATCAATTACATCTAGGATTTTTGTTTTGCCCCCATGACCCCCGAATGAGGAGGGGGTCGTTTTATTGACAACCGACGTCGACCACAGGTTCTCCTCCATCATGCTCAGATGGGTGAGGGTGAGGTGATGGATACAACATGCAACTTCACCTCTAGGGGTCACCAAATCGGACTCAATGTTTTCCCCAAATTATGAGCTTAACCAAAATGCTGGACCTATAAAAGTGTAAATATGCATTTAGCTGCACTTCCTGCCACTTCAGCAGTAATTAAAACCGCCAACGGCTGCAGACCCACTTCAGTCTGTGCTCACACATGCCCTCGTTACCTCTCTCTCTCTCTCTCTCTCTCTCTCCCTCGCTCTCTCTGCAGGACGAACCTGATCAAGCCCATGCAGCTCAGCATGGACGGGAAAATGACGGAGATGACCACGGACGATCTACAGAACATGACCCATAATCCTCAGCTCCAGCCCGAGGAGGAGCCCGAGAGCGACAACGAGGCTTAGCCAGCGCGGCGACGGGAGGACGTGAAAGAGCCGTAACCCCTGTCTGAGTCAGTCAGTCAGTCAGTCGTGGCCGGTCTGTTGGATGATTTGAAAATATTTCACGTGCCACTTGGTAAAGAGACAGCTGGGGTGGATCCGTCTGTAGTCAGAGGGAGACCACGGCATGCAGAACACTGGGACAACCATATCCGTCACATGTCCATTTCACGTCACATAGTGTTTCTTTGCCGAACACTCGATAAATAGTGTGACTCCCTGAAATTGCACACTATCTTTGAGCCATTTACATGTTGTTAGAGGTGGAGACAGGGTGAGAGAGGTGGAAGCTTGTTTTACTACGGCTTGAGGCACGGGGGAAGAAATGATACTGAAGGATTTTCGCTGTTGCGTCGTGTGATCCGTAAACTAGCCTCCTCCTCGAGCACCAGGCTTTGAGGCTTGATCGTCATAAAGGAGAATGATGAAGTCAGAAAAAATATTTTCAGTGACATTTTAACTTAATGATTCTGTTGAGAGATTTGTGAGAACTCATTCTGAGGAATAGATGAACCTAAAAAAAAGGTTATGTTTTGATTTACAGAAGTCTAATGATCAATGTTAAATCTATTAGTCAGGCAGTCATTGCAGTACCCGTCTTTTTTTTTTTTGCTTCAAATCTTGTCAAACATCTGTAATCCAGCTCTCAACCAATCCTCTTACACAGCTCTAACACCACATGACCAAAAATTGCATATAAAGAAAAGAACATCCATATAATGAATGAAAACTAAAGTTCCAATGCTGCGACATGTCATAATCTTGTTTAGCTGGAAAGTGGTAAATAGACCTTCAGACACAAGGTCACTTTTCTGTTCGGGGTTCTCCATCGTCTGCTCGTTTGTATTTGGACCCAAAATATATCAACACCTTCAATGCACAATCTGAATCTGAAACTAGAGACATGACATGCACTCACTTACCACTGAGTTACTTACATACTATGAAAAAAAAATAACGGGCCAATTGCATCTCACCGCGATTTGGCTCGTGGTCCGATGATACCTGTGAAACCAAATCCTGGAGGAATGTTTCTAAGCATCTTGGCAAATGTGTGCCACATCCGAAGCTTTTCTCTGTGGATCTAACCTGGTAGGAGCGAGGTGTACCTAATAAAGTGGTCAGCGAATGTCCGTCTGTGTGATTCACGGTGATTGATTACACAACATAAATAAGGCTCATTCACCAATGTTTACCTGATACCACACACACACACACACACTGTTACTCAGGGTATATTCCACATTTGAATTCCATATTTACTCACCATCAGACGATGTGTCGTTTTTCCCATGAGACCCGAACGTGTGAAAAAGCCAAAGAGACGCTTCAGTTGTCATCTGTTGTATTTCTGAGAGGAAAAAAAACACTTTTTTTAGTAGATTTTTTGTTTTTTTTTCATAAGCCCCCTCAGAGGTTTTATTTTTAGACGTGGAATTTGAAACTGCTGACAGAGAAGATATAATTTTAGACATGAGAGGATATATTCCAAAAGAAAGAGCCTAAGTGCTCTCCTTTATATTGTTATTGTATAGCTGCCAACTATTATGGGCTGTATTATACATTAAATATCTTAACCAATGAAAATGTCTTGTCATGTTTTGATGCGGACCTTTAATTAAATAAATTGTGGCATCCTCGTTACGGAAGTCAGTGTCTTTAAATCCAGCATGTTTAAGATGCCTGTTAAAGGTACAGTGTGTAGAATCATGTGATGTATCGTGGTGACATTGCATGTTATTGTTGAAATGTTTAGAAAATACTGTAGGTTAAAGTTTGTCCATTCAGGGCTACTGTGAAAACAAGTTGGCAGCCTCCATACAGAGGACCCTTCCACTCCTGTAGTGTAAATAGAAATGGGCCATTCGAGGGTCATTGCAACAACAATTCATGCAAAGGTGAAAAGAAAACAAATGTAGTTGTGAGCCATTAAAGCAGGTAATTCATAAATAAATAAATGATGGGGAAAAAAAGTCCTGGAAATTAAGCAGAAGAGATCAGACGATGCACTTGATCAGACTACACATTTAAAGTTTTGATGTAGTTCCATGTATCAACAGCAGGTGTCAGTGCCGTGCCAGAGAGTATATAGGCCAAACAAACACACTTACCTTGGCAATCCCTCCGTAAATGTTACTGTCTATAAATTCTATTATTTCTTACCAGTCTTGGAGTGAAGGAGGTTCTGCTGTGAGTCCTGGTTCCTCGCTGCCCACACCGGCTTTGTGTTCAGCAGCAGAGCAGCCGTTTGCTTCCTGCAATGATTTTCCTGTACTACATCAACACATGCGCCGAACTGACATAGAGCGATCAAAGGAGTAAAGGCCTTTATTTCCTGTATCCATAAAGAATCCGGTCCTGTCACCAAAATAAAAGTCTTCAAAGTTAAAACACCTGAATGGAATCAGTGAGCGGGATATACGTATATGGCATTAGGCTATTTACCTTGTGATGAGCACAAGAGCTGATATGATGTAATCTTTGCATATTAATATCTAAACTCTGATTGAACATCAGACGAGGCACGGAGTGCTGTAGAGTAACTCAGAAGTCACTCTGGTGGTAAAACAGTGGTATTACATGGTGGAACTGTCACCTTTGATATATCTGCAAAATAATGTCAAAACTTTGATTTCACATCAGAATATTGTAGAAGATAAATAAATACACAGACAAACAAACAAACAAACGCTTAACTAAATAACCCCTTTAAATTATATCAAAACTGCAGGTTCCCCCACTTTCACACAGACTGACACAAAGACCTTAAACCACATAAACACACGGAAAACCTTAGAATACACCTTTATGACACAACTCAATCGACTTTTTAATCGTCATTAACAAGTAATAGGTATGGATTTAGACTCTGCTCATAACTTTGTTTTGTTTTCTTCATGTCTTTTTGTACATATCCTGTGCGTGCAAGGCAAAGATCAACATGACGGTAGAAAATAAACTCTCCCCCACACCCCCACCCCACCCCCCCGGGTGGAGACGGAGGCTCAGGTCGCTGACACCACCGGGAGCTGAACTGAGGTCTGCTCTCACAAACAACCATCCCTGATACTTTGATTAGACTGAATCCACTCTGATTCTAAACTCACACAACATCGGATCATTCCACTCGGAGGTCTTATCTGCAATATGAGATATATTGGACATACTCATAAGTGACTATGGGCCGAGTGAGACTGACTTTGAGGTGATGCTGTGGAAATGTGCAGAAACATGCAGAGCATTCCATTTTCTCATCTGGAAATCCGAAAAGGCTTCATATGACAACACCTTAAAGGTGCAGTGTGTAAGATTTGGTGGCCTCTAGAGGTGAGGTTGCATGTTGTATCCATCACCTCACCCTCACCCTTCCGTGTCCGTCAACGCTGAACCTCGGACACTCAACGGAAGGAACTGGACGGGTGTTGAAGAACACGTTGCTCTTATTTCATTCACGGCTCCGTTTCAAACTCCGACACCGAACGTGTGTGTGTGTGTGTGTGTGTGTGTGTGTGTGTGTGTGTGTGTGTGTGTGTCGTAGAAGGGAAAC
>JAFBJT010108265.1:87543-99951 GCA_016785325.1 Chascanopsetta lugubris
GGAGGCTCCTCCCCCTCTCCCCCAGGTTTTGTCTCTCCTCCTCAGGTAAGTCAGTGTGTTTACGTGTGTGTTTTTCAGACAGAGGGGGGCTCAGTTCTTTGGTCTGCGGGCCCTGTCTTCACTGTGTGCTCTTTAAACCCCGCCTCCCCTCTCTCCTCTGTGCTGTTTCCTACATCCGTTGTGGCTGGTGCTGCGCCGGGGCTCTTCTTGCCCACGCCGGGCTTCTCCGGGGGTTCGGACGCAGCCGGGGGTGCGCAGGAGGTTTTTCGCGAAAGCGGCGGGGACGCCGGCAGTTTCTCCGGAGCCTCCGGGCCCGTGCTCGGGCTCTTTTTCTGAGACGCCGATGGGGGGCTGTCGGCCGTCCTCTCCTGGCCGGACGGAACCTTGCCGGGGGCCGCAGACGGACTGAGGAGTCGGGGCGCTGGCGCTCCCGGTCGAGACTGAGCTGCCTCGAGAGGCGTGTCCTCGGCTCCACCCCTGGCTGATGTGAGCTGCTCCCTCTGAAGCTTCCTCTCCGCAGCCGCCTCTTTCCCTGAGGATGACGGACACAGACGGATGCAGGGCCGTGATTGGATCAGAGCAGAAGAAGAAACGCACACAGCTGTGACCGACCAACGTCTCCCACCCACCTTTCCGAGCTGCTTGTGCTTCCTCGGCACCGAACGGGTCTTCGGTGCAGGTGGGTAAGTCCCCTCGGTTGCCCCAGAAACGGATGGGTGACCTCTGTAACACTGCCTTCAGCTCTGGGAGACATGAATTGAAAGTTGGATGTGTTAGATTTCAACTGGGATTATTATTATTATTATTTTTTTTGTGAGTCATAGTCCGACATTTATCGTCCTGCCTATGTGTCAACATCTCAGTCCTCGGATGTGGATCTAATCCTCCACACCAGAGACTGTGGAGCCGGTTGCCTTAAAGGTGCAGCGCGTACGATCTGGTGACGTCTGGTGGTGAAGTGGCACGTTGTATCCAGGCATCCGTGTTGGAGCCCTCGGTTGTTATTCAAACCCAAAGGATGTTCGGCGTGTCCCCCTCTGGGCTGCCGTACCTACTCTACCCAGAACACATAGGGCCATCTTTTGGGAGGGTTATCAGGCTCCAAGTGGGATTCGAACCAGTGACCTTGGCTTCCGAATGTTGTTCAGCAGACAGGCCAAGCCTCACCTTGTGTCATGGCCAGTGTGTCTTCATGGACGGACACAGCTCTTCGTTGTGGAAGGGGCTTGACGTGTTGCCGGGACTTGGGAAGACTCTCTGCAACACACACACACACACGCACGCGGAGCACACACACACACACGCACGCGGAGCACACACACACACACGCACTCAACTCAGTACTTGTGAGTAGTTTTACTGCTCCTCGACTTTTACATGTTAAATGTAAATACAAAAAAATATGACAAGTATCCCCCCCCCCACACACACACACACACCTGCCATTCTAACTGATGTACCAACAAAAGCGAGAGAAGACAGATGGGAGGGATGATCGTAGTCATTCAAAGTAAATATCTTTCCGACCTGCCGTCAATGTCTGTTCAGAGGTTTACTTCACTTGTATTTGGGGAACACATGTTGTCATGTGTCGACTTGAAAAGGTCGACAAAACCAATGGGCATGAACGATGGGATTTGAACGCGATGGGGCGGGGCCGTACCGTCTGTCACCGATTGTGCTTTCCCAGAACGATCCTGCGCGCCGGGACCCCTCCATGGAGACGGAGACGGGGGAAGCGGCTCTTTCCTGGGGGACGGAGCCGAGGCTGCACCCGCGGGACCGTCCTGGCCCCCGTTCTGGGGAGGGGGAAGACCAGAGCGGGCTCAGTGGGCTGTGACACAAACAATGTGGCTACGCGCTGTCATGACTCATGTCTCAGAGAACAATCACATCTATATGTGATGTCCAGAAATCTGTAAAAAAAATCTAATTTTTAAATTTTTAAAAACCTAATGGCTCAGCTGTGGTTTTTTCTCATGGGTAAAAGCATGTTGTTATGATTATTTTTAGCATAGGAAAGATATTTTTTGTGTTGTTGTTGTTGTTGTTGTTGTTGTTGTTGTTGTTGTTGTGAGCCCAGCCCCTCCTGCTCCTTACACTCTTATCTATTTTGCATTCAAATGTACTGAAAAGCGAGGCATGCATCACAATAATGTATATTCCTCCATGCAGGTGCAGCGTGTCGTGAGTTTTCTGGGCATTTTGAGTTACGTTTTTTGTGCGTGTTCATTTTCAGGTCGGAGCTGTCGGGCTGAAATTATTCCTGCAATGCAGGATTTTCACTCTTGGTTTCCAGTGGAAACTCCTGGATGAACGCCTGGCAAATCCACTTGTACTGCAAATAGCACGTGAAGGGTGAAGAATGCTCAAATAGCAGCAGGCGCACGACCAAACGTCGGCCTGTATTTTCAAGTACATTCTCACTCCCCCTTTTTAAATTTTTTTTTTTTGTGTCAGTTTTCCTCTCGTGCACCGTGTGCGTTCAGGTGAGTGTCACCTTTGACCTTTAATAATCTGTAAACTCTGAGTGTACGAGCTGTGGCATCTTCAGAAGTGGTAAAGGTCACGTTGTTGAGCACTGCGCTAGAACACTTTTAGCATAACTGAGCGTCTCTGTGAATTTTGACACAACAGTGGAACTTTCCGAGGCGAATCGAATTCTCCCACGTTACGCTGTTTGCCCCCCCCCCCCCCCCCCCCCCCCCCCCCGCCCCCTCCCCCTTCCCCCCATGTTGCTAAATTGTTACCCTTTGTGACTTCCAGATGCTGACTCACTTTAGGTTCCACGAACTGTTGCAAAGATGCAGCGTTCTCACAATTTGCATCTTAAGCGCGGCGGCGCCACATCATGTTCCGGGGGGTGTTTTCCTGCGCGCGCACCTGTCACTGTGAACCAGCTCTCCGCCTTTTGTACCGCTGAGTCTGTTCCTGTCAGCCGACCCGTTTCCTCCTCCGCACCTGTGAGCCTGTTTATCTCCATCGCATCAGCCTTCGTGTGTCTCTGAGCGCAGTTAGCAGCCGTTTGTTGTTGGCTTTGTCTTTGGTTTGTTTCATCTTAGTCACGTTTATTCTCCTAAGCCACAAAACGTGCTCTTTAAAAGCCCCACGCATAGGATGTATGAGGATATGTAACCAAAGAGAGACCGTGATATTAATTTTGTTGTCGTATTTCATCTTTTCATCAGTGTGTAATGACCTGATCCAAAGGATAATCGGGTTTAGATTCATTTAGAATAAGCAGGTGAGGGACGTAATACTAACTTTAGAGCCGACGTCTCATATTTTTATGTCATTCCATCACTAAGGATCATTCATGATGCTAAAACTGGTAAGATTCAGTTGATTGCGACATATAACCTCACCACTTGGTGTCCCTAAATCCTGCACACTTGCCCATTAAACTCAATAATACAGTGTTTTCATCATCCGCAGCAACGTAAAAGTAAAAATCCAGTTTCATCACGCATTCAGATTTGCATTATGTGGTCACGTTTTTTTATTTTTTTATTTATATATCTATTATATTATATATATATATATATTTATATATCTTCCGTATAGACTATGTTGCAGCTGCATTACCTGCACTGTGCTCTCCCCCGGCCTGCCATCATGCATGTGTCCTCTGAGCTGGACTCTTTCCACCGAGCTGCTGGAGGACGGAGCAGATGCCGGACGAGCTCCTCCCCCGGCGGGGGCAGCCGGCGTGGGGAGCGGAGGCTTGGCGGCGATGGCGGGTTTGGGCGGCAGCGGGCCAATGGGCCGATCAGGGAGGGCGGCCTTCGGGTGGAGGGGGGGCTCCGGTCGGACGGGGTCTAACACTCGAGTGAGATGTCTGGTGTCTGCTGGAGAGAGACGTCGCGAGATGGTGAATGAGGGGTGGGACAGGGAAGATGCTCTCACAACACACACTGACGGCTGAGTGCGTGTGCGTGTGTGTGTGTGTGTGTGTGTGTGTGTGAATATTATTCATATAAGTCTGAAAGTTTTAAGCGGCCATGTTCTCAAACAGGCTCCGACTGTGTTTACGGTTGGACAGCGCGACCTCCCTCATTTCTCATGTTATCATCGAAATTATGACTCCGAGTATTGAAATGACTGACAGACTGGCAGAGTGCACATGAGCTCTGAAGGCTGCGCTGAGCCCTGCGCTGTACATGCTCGAGCACATAATCGCCTTGTTGCGTCGTTTACGTGTCAAACCCTGGAGAAAGTCCCGTCCCAGTTCTGTGCACATTCACCCACAGTCAAGGTCCGAAGAAGACAAGCGAAGGATCCAATTGGTCCAATTAGTGAATCCGGGTTGGACAGATGTGCAGACAGATGGAGAGAGAGTGTTGTAATGTTGCTCATTGAGGTCACAACACTTTTACTGGAGATTTCAGTGAATCGCGGAAGGGAGAGTGGGTTTGGATCTAATGGGTGGGTGTTTGGACTTGGTCTCTAGAACTGTGGACACGTTGTATTAATAACCAAGGTACCTGACGACGTGGACATGGTTCTGGGCTTCATGTAGGTGGGAGGGGGTCGAGGTTTGTCCAGGATAGCACCTGCAGGACAGAGCCGAGACGTGCGTGATGAATACCTCATACGAATGAAGTGTAGTGACTGTGAGGTCATCGTGAAGTGTAATGATAATGACTCATACAGAAATGGATCAAATGCAAGAGATGTTGGGATGAAATTTGCAGCCATGTGAAGTTATTTGAACTAAATGGAAAAGAGAAAGCGAACGTAGTCAATACACAGACACACACACACACGCACTTACCTTCAGAGTTTGCCTTCCTCAGCTCTTCATCTTTGCTCTACAACAGATACATTTGAGTGTTAGACCTAATGAAATGTGCATGAGCAGAAAATTGGTAATACCTTCAGAATAGCAGATGATGCCATGGCTACATAAGAACTGAAAGAAACCACCGGGTATTTGGGACAAAAACATTAAAAATGTCAACTCATACAAGAGCAAACCATCATACTGGAGGAGCAGGAGCGGATGTGTGTGTGTGTGTGTGCTCACACACAGACACTCACACTGGTCTTGGTGTCTGCAGGAGGCGTCTTGGCCACGCCCATTCTGTGCAGCATCACCTGGAGCTTCTGCTCAAAGCTGGAGGTGCTCTCAGACGCATGTTTCTGGAGTGGATGACACACACACACACACACACACACACACACACACACACCACACACACACACACACACACCAAACAACAAATCATTCTTATTTTTGAAATATTGTCTGATATTTGTACATTTTATCTGAAGCAAGATATATCTGAGGGTGGATGGAGAGGCTGGGAATTGAACCCATGACCTCAGGCATTCAAAGTGCATGCCCTACTACTGAGCTACACACACCCATGAATATAATGTGTTTCTATGTAAAAAAACAAAAAAACAACATTAGAACTTTAATTACTTACATTGACAACATGTCTCACCCATCCATAAACGTACTCATCTTTATAGGTGAGTATTGCACATAATGAAAAATATGCCACATATGCAGTAAAGAGTACTTATATACGTAATAAGCATAGCATATGGTGCGACACATAAAGCAATATAAAATTATCCAAATATATGTAGTAAGCAATAATAAAAGTGTATTTCCAAACAAGTAAACAGATACAGCGATTTCATTTCCAATAAAAAAAAAAAAAAAGAATTGTGTTTAGCGCATTGCCTCTGTTGAGACGACCTCCGTCTCCCGATGCAGAAGCTGCGAGCTGACAGACACTGTGACGTGCCGTCGTCTAAACGTGTCTAACCTTGAGCGCGTCGCGCAGCCCGGGTTTCAGCAGCTGCTGACAGACGCAGCTCCACTCACTCACAGATCACTGCTGGGCTCGTGTTCCCGCTCTTACATGAACTTACTCTGAGAACGGGCTTAGAGACCTGCTCCATCCTCAGTCAAGACCGGTAAAGGTCCAGTGTGTAAGATTGAAGTGAGGTTATTTTCAGAGGTTGACGGTAAAATGATGACACCGGTTAATGTGTGTAATCACCTGAAGGTATGAATGGTTTTAGAAACGAACCTCTTTTTACAGTGGCCCTGGATGGACATATTTTTTGAAAATGAATGATAGGGAGTGATGGAGGTAGTATTTTGTGTTGTTTATGTCTCTGTGAGCAGTTTTAATTAAAACAGCTCCTACAATACATCAGTGGAGGTCATACTGCTGATGGAACTACTGAGGGCTTCTTTGAAGGCAACGAAAACAACAGTTCGTACATTGTGGTGACTCATGAAAATATAAATGTATTTTTTTCCATTTTTTACAATAGAGATGGAAGTGATTTCATCCTATTATAAAACACTAAGTAGGAAAATGTAAGTATTGGCCAGTTTCTCATAAAAACTGTATTGGTGTATGTATGTAAGTATGTGTGTATGTGCACACGTGTGTGCGTGCTTGTGTGTGTGTGTGTGTGTGTGTGTGTGTGCGTGTGTGTGTGTGTGTGTGTGTGTGTGTGCGTGTGGAGCGTCGCCTCACACCGACCTTGCTGTGCGCGTTCTCCTTGTCCTCGGGCTCCAGTCCGGTCAGCAGGATGAGACTCTGGCTCTTGCCCTCTCTCAGTGACCTCTTGGTGACCTTCAGTCTCCTCTCGCCGCGCGGCGTCCCTCCCGACGGGGCCACCTCCTCCGTCGGCGCCCCGCCCCTCCTCGGCTCAGCCGCCGGGGAGGTGACCACGGGGCTGGGGGTGCGGCCGGGCGACGCCGCCTCTCCCTCTAGATTGGAAAGCGTAGCGGCAACGTGGTCAGGGCTCGGGCTGGTGGCGGGGCTAGGGGGAGTGGCCTCACTGGGGGGCGGCGCTGCGGTCGACGTGCTGGCAGGCGCCATCGCCTCCCTTGCATCTCCTGCAACGCGGCGGCCGGTGGCAACGGTTCCTTCTGTGGCGGCGGCATCATGAGAAACGTTAGCACTCTCCCCTGACCTCGCCCCTCTCTCCTTCTCTCTCTCTTTGTCCCTCTCCCTCTCCCTCTCCCTCTCTTTGGCCTCGCGGAGGGGTCGGATGAGGTCTGCGATGGAGGTCCTTTTGACCTTCACCCCCTCTCCTCCTCCTCCTCCTCCTCCTCCTCCTCCCTCTCCCCCTCCTGCCTTGGCAGCTCGGCCAGCCCGAGCCCTCTTGAAGGCAAAGAAGTCGCCAAACTTTTTCTTGATGTTTTTGGTGGGGACTGCAGAGGTGGTGGTGGTGGTGGTGGTGGTGGTGGTGACAGAAGAGGGGGTGGGGGTGGTGGGGGGTGATGTAGAGGGGGGTGGAGCATCGGAGGATGTTAGGGATGTGTCGGTACATGGGACAGAGGGAGAGGTGACGGTGGTGGTGGTGGTGGTGGTGTTGGTGGTGGAGGAGGTGATGTTCTCAGACGAGGAGGAACGGGGGGTTGAAGCGGAGGGGGTGGAGCTTGGCTCTGGGGGAGTGGCTTGGGCAGGGATTGACTCCTCCCACTGGCCTTTTCTGCAGCAGGGAGACAGCAGAAAGAGCAACAGACAAGAAGAGACGCTCAGTACTACAACTAGTGCTACAGGACTCAAGTCACATGCTCGTCATGCAGACAGCTCACAGGGCAATGACACCTCGGGTGTGGTGCGGCGTGCGGAGGCGAGATGTAATCTATTACTTCTGATGTTTCTGTTTACAAAACAGTGACGCTCGCACTACATTCTCGTATGTATATATATATATATATATATATATATATATATATATGCTATCAATCTGAGCCACTTCTGTAGCTCGACTTGGCCATTTAACTGGACCTGTGTTCTCGTCCCAGGACACGAGCTCAGGAAGGGAGATCAATTTACAGACCATAATATGTACCAGTTGTGACAGGCCCCCTTTACGCTATTAGTACAAACCCAACAATCTCCACACAAACGGTTAGCCAGCGGTAAACTGGCACAGTGTTTCACAGATGAAGTGGGGAACTTCACAGCTCAGCGTGTTTCATATGCGCGGTTAGTTAAAGGTGCAGTGTCGAGGATTTGGTGACATCTACTGCTGGAGTTGCATATCGTATCCAGGGCCTCATCCTTCCCATTCGAGCGTGCGGGAGAACCTACGGTGGCCCCCTGTTGTCATTAAGGCTCAAAACATCTTTAAGTACGTCCAATTTGGGCTATTGCAGAAAGTCTGGATGTTCTCATTTACATATTTCCACTCTCACACAAAGCCCCTCCAGAGATCATCAAGAGCATTTGCTGAATCGGGGATTTCTGATAGTAACTCTAGTGTCTTGCTTTTGCCCGTGGTTCCACTTTTCGAGAATCTGCACACATCATCAAATACTGCAGTGTTGTCGGAGAAGCGAATCGGGACGTGGTTCTGTGTGACACGGTCATCACACACACACCAAACGTGTAATTCTCTCGTCCGTCCAGCAGGTGTGATTACAGTTATGAGACTGCCTGAGAAAAGGGACAGAATCTATAAGCCCCAGATCTATTTTGTACATGTTTATTTATTGCCGCCTTTGCTGCATGGTTGATGGATAATCAATTGCAGTGCAGACACAGACAGTTTGATTTGACCCTCATGGTGCCCTGTAGTCCAATATGAATAAACAGAGTCTGAACCTAGTCAAGGTGAACCGTTATTAATGAGACGGGGTGTGTGGTGTTGACAGGAGGTGTATTTGCTCTCTGAGGCTGGAAAACCAAAGACGAAGGAGGGGTGTGTGTGTGTGTGTGTGTGTGTGTGTGTGTGTGTGTGTGTGTGTGTGTGTGTGTGTGTCACCATGTCTGGATTCTGTTCGGCTCAGTCAGGCCTCAATGTGGCCGCATGGGAAATACTGAGTGTGTATTGTAACTAACCAATGGCTTTGGTTTGTCTGCTGCCCCCTTTCAGTTCATGGAGGACGAGCCATTACACAGGTGGATGAGGGAGGGAGGGAAAACCCCATCGTCGAGCTACTGTGGTGGTTGTCCACCATCAGTGACCACAGCTGCGTCACTGCTCCGTGCCAGAACAAATCCATCCATGTTTGAGGTATGGAAATACCATCTGTGCCTGTACTCAGAAGTGACTGCGAGGCGTTCCCCCTCAGCACGCAACTCGGGGGAATCACCTGACGACCCCCAGTTGTCCCGGCTACCTTCCTTCAATCATATCCTATCATTTTTTTTGTATTCCGTTGCTGCCTGAACTCTCCGGCGTTTCCCACGAGCCCCGATTAGAATACGTGACATCATCGACCTGCCCCGTGTGTGTGCATGTTGGTCCACTGTTCTCTGCGGCTGCTTGTGCATCCGGACAGAAAAGAATTCAGACAGGTCACATAGGTTTGTGTTGTGTTACACTGAGGGGGGGTGGGGCGGGTGGGGGGGGGGGGGACACGGGGTTTGTTAAGGGGGGGGGGGGGGGGGGGGGGGGGGGGGACACGGGGTTTGTTAAGCACGACAAAGCATTCATCATGCAGTCTACGCATTCAGCTACAGGTCAAACACAACTGGATGAAAAACCAATACACTCTTATCTGCAGGGGCATCCCGTTTTTTTTTGTTTTTTTTGGGGGGGTTGGGGGGGTTACAGATTGTGCATCTCCAAGAGGAGGATCTTCCAATTACACTCAGTGAAGCTTTAAGGTGCAGTGTGTGAGATTTGGCGACATCTAGTGGTGAGGTTGCATGTTGTATCCATCACCTCACCCTCACCGCAGACATATACATTAAATAAATATACATTAAATATACAGTAATGGGCTCATTAAAGGGTAATGGAAGACAAATAATACATTTAGGTGATTATTATTAATTGATAAAAGTGTCAGTATGTACTTATTTCATACTATATTCAGAAGAGACAAAATCTCCACGTACTGCACCTTTAAAATAATCTTTAAAAAAGGACAAAGAGCATTTCTGTTCATGGCTTCAGAGGCCACCGCTCAGCCTTAGGTGGCACTGGGATCATCATCGAGACACTGCTCCGGGTTTGCAGTCATCTCCGGCATTGGTATAAAAAAAGTTCAGCCGTTGTTGCAACTCATCAAAAATAACAGACATCCAGAGAAACTTCAACAGTGTCAGTGAAGCAATTTAAAATGTGTACAACCAGAAGTTGCTTTAGCTCCTTAGCCTGAGCTAAGAGCCAAGAGCTACAACAGCTTATGATCAATGATGTTACAACACCACAGAGTTATGGGCTGACCTACATTTTTACATCCGTGCAAATGCATCAAATAACGGTCTGATGCATCGGGGAAATTCTATTGTGCTTCTTCAAAACTGAATAATCTGAGCGGCGATGTGAACGTAGCCGTTGAGACACGACTGTGACATAACACAGCCACGTTTTGGTCTGTTTTGTCATCTGGGGCCACTGGTCAGCTCTGGGCACTATGATCGTTTCCATGGAAACAAGGGGCTTAGTTCAGAGTTGGCCCGAAGCAACCATGACGAACATTTTTGGACCTAAAATAGCTCAGTCAGCTTTGTTGTCGTGTTTTTGTTGTTGTTTTTTTCCTGTGGAAGTGGTTTGCACCAGTTTCAAGGAGAGAGTGGGATGAATATCTTGCTTTCTGGAGAATAGATGTAAGACGGTACTCTTGTCTCTGAGCGCAGATGTGTGTGTGTGTGTGTGTGTGTGTGTGTGTGTGTGTGTGTGTGTGTGTGTGTGTAACTCACAGTGCATAGTCAGGGAGGATTTTCTTGGTGAAGAACTCCTCTACTCCTTCATCCACTCGGCCCATCCCCTCGCTGGCCTCATTCTCTACTTTACACTCTGGCTCCTGTGTTCAAAAACAAAACAACAACAGGTTAGTTCGCCTGCTAAAACCGGCGAATCACGCGTGACGCCAAGAAAGTACGCGTACAAATAAAGGTGAAGACGTGGTTTAAAGGTGGAGTCCATCATTTGTTTTATAAAACAGGTATGGTGTACCCCCCCCCACCCAATCACAAATGATTGGGGGGGGGGGGGGGGCCGGAGGGGGGGGGGCCGGAATCGAACCCTTGTCAGACGACAAGTCCGCCAACCCCCCTCAGCTGAGGTGGGGCGCGTACGATGTAACGAAGAGGTCGGAGCGCAACGTGTCTGTCTGTGTCACGACGGCCGCTCGATTAGGTGATGCGTCATGGCGGCGGCGTGGCCCAGAGACACGACAGACAGTGATTATGATGGTGCGAGGCGTCACGGGGGAGGGAGACTTGATTTACATGGACGTGAAGGTCGCGCCGCCCCGGCGTTCAGAGCACTGTGGTATTCAAACTATGCGGAGGAAAGCCGAGCGACCTCCGTCCTGCCTCCTGTTTCCACCCACCATCGACGTTGTCCCTCTGCCACATCACCAGCTACAGAGACGCATCGCTGTGCATGCGTGTCTGTTTAAAGGTGCAGTGGGAAAGACTTTGGCGACATCTATGGTGAAGTTGCGCGTTGCATCCATCACTTCGACCTCACACGTTTGAGAATGTGGGAGAATCGATGGTACTGTAGCATTATCAGATGTTCCGTACGTCCGCTCTGGGCTACTGTAAAAAAAAAAAAAACATGGCGGCCCCCGTCGAGAGGACCCGCTCCTCATGCCACGGTACATTCATGGGCTCATTTAAGGATGGTGGAAAAGAACGATACATCTAGGTGATTATGAAAATGTCTGTATGTCACTCTTTTGTAACATTTGCCAATACGAGTGATAAAAATGGCCGAAATCGTACACACCGCACCTTTACCACATATTTACTGTGTTGTGGTGGATGATGACGGGGATCGGTGGAGGTGGAGGATCTGGACGTTTGACTAAAACAATGAGCGGTTCAGCACAGTTGTCATGTGTAAGCAATATTCTAACTGGGTCGAGCTCAGAGCAGAGGCACAACTTTATTCGCTCTGTGCAGTCTGCAGGTGTGTGGACACAAAGTCCTGTGCAAAACATATATCATCACTTACCCCCCCCCCCCCCCCCCCCCCCCACATGTAAACAAATACACAACACTTCACTTTACACTGCCACTGCACATTTAGAAAAGAGGCAAAAAAACAACTGAGACTTCCCCATGAGAGTGGATACAACACAACATTCCAAAACTCAATAGGTAATAATGACTTACACACTTGACTGAAATACAGGTACAGTTTATATATATATATATAATTACCAAGAGTTACCTTCAGAGCCCTTTAAAACTCGATCAGTGTTTAATTTGTCCATTTTGGGCTACTGTAAAAACATGGTGGGGCCGCGTGAATGGCAGCCGTAGTGAATAAATCTATGGTTCTATGAATAGTAATGAATCCTTGAAGTGATTAAACACCCGTAAATACATCAGACCTGGGAGAGGTCTAGAGGGGGCGGCGCTGAGCAAATTCAGCACTGAACCTTTAATGACGCTCGCTCCGCTTTACTTAACTGACGTGACATCGTAAGCTGCTGTCAGACCAGCACTGGTTTTT
>JAFBJT010108265.1:101537-114454 GCA_016785325.1 Chascanopsetta lugubris
CCAACGCTGCTCTTCATCTCGTCCATGAGGACATCATCACTTTACACTGGGTATGTGTGTGTGTGTGTGTGTGTGTGTGATTGTTGTGGAGCTGCCTGGAGACCAACAACAGGCCGACATCAGAGACACACACTCTGAGTCGTGATGGTGCTGCCACTGATGTTTGTTCAATCGATGGCTGAGTGTGTGTGTGGTCTCAGGTTTCACTGCTTTTAGATCAATTACACACAGGAGCACACTTACATAACACACACATACACACGGAGACACACAAAGCTGAAACACACACCTGTGTAAGGTGAACATGCATTACTCCATCTCTTTTCAGGAGACACGGTGATGTCATTGACGGGATAACGTCGCATGGGCCTTTGTGCTTCACTGTATCCTGGATATCAACCCTGCCACCATGCGCAGGTGGAGTCTGTGCAACAATGAGTGTCAAATTCAGCCATTCATCGAAAAGGTAGTCACACCGAACTTCAATGGCGTCTTCAATCAGCCAAGCTTCATCTTTTCTCCAAGTTTGGTGGAAATCCCTCCAGTGGTCTTCGTGTAATCACGTTCACAAACACATGAGTGTAACGGCCATGAACTTAGCTGTGTGCCCATACTGCAGCCAGCCACAAGGGGGAGCTATGACGTTTTGCTTTGTGACGTTCATCTTGACAGCTGAGACTGACCCCTGTTTCCACAACCTCCGGTTGGCGGCGCCCACATGTGATAATGTGACTTCATTTTCGAGCCGGTGCAGGTCGCCCCCTGGTGGCTGTCTGAAGCAAAGCTCATGAATCATGAAAAATTCAATTAAATCAAATGTCACACGTCATTTTTTTCCTAATTGTTGTTTCATTGTTCACACTCTGTCCATTCAGTTAGTTCACAAAAAAGGAAACACTGCCATCTACCGCTTAGTTGACGCCATTGCAGCCACCTGAGGCTTGAAATACGCAGGCGACCGGAAGTCGCGCCCAGCTGTTTTCATTCACTCCCCCCGTGATGGCGGTGGGTCGAGGGGAGCTCTTACGCTTCTTGGCTGGTCTGGAGCGACCCTTGGTTCCATGTTCCCCGGGAAGAGGGCCACCTCCTCCGGGCTGCAGCGGAGAGGAGTCCGGAGTTCAGGCCGAGCCGGAGAACCGGCAGGCCGGCTGCGGAGAGAGGAAGAGACCGCAGCGGGCAGCCCCGCACCGGGGAACCACCAGGTTACCCCGCCGCCATTTTTATTATTTACTTTTCTCCGCACAGATTGAATGTGAGTGTGAGACTTCATCAAAGTGTTTCATTCGTATTTCAGAGTTTACAGAAACAGAAAAGAGAGAAATATAAGCGATGTTCATCAACTTAAACCCACCACATCCAAACAGCTTCACCTGGACAGGTGAGTCCAAATCCCGCCGTTTCCTGGGCCTGGATTTCATTACTTTACTTTACATCTTCTTCTATATATACTTTTTAAAAGCATGTTTGTATCCAACTTTGCTTACAATCTATTTTAATCAATTATAACGTTGTTATGAGTAGTGTATATTAATAGTTATATAAATAGCTGATGTAATAATGACTTAATAGTTATGTTAATGCTAATGATGACAAATAAAGCTTCCCATCGTAATGTAACAGAAGCCATTTTGGATGATACAAGATGATACAGTCGTACAACATATTTGACTTGATAGTTTATGTGTTTGAATTTTTAAAATGACGTCATGATCATTATAATATTAATGAGTATTTTATGCTTGACATAGAATAACGTTATGTGCTTTGCTGGATGAGTTCTATAGTTGTATTTGTCATCACAGATAATTCATTTATTCAACTTCTCTTTAAAGTCTATGGTAAGTATATAAAAATACAACTGAATATAAACAGACGTGTATAGATCTGTCCGTCTGATTGGATGAGGAGGAGCCGCCTCACAGGGCTGGAGTGGAATCAGCAGTGTGACTCCGCCCCCTCCAGGCTCCCGCAGGAGGTCCTGATGAAGGTCCTCTCCTTCCTCGACGCCTCCGCGCTCTTGTGCGTCAGTCACGTCAGCTCCACCTTCAACCGCCTCGCCAACGACAAGTAAGTCCCACGCTCCGCCCGAGGCTCCGCCCCCTCCCGTCCCGCCCGACCTCGCCGTGACCTCAGGTCCTTTAAAAACACCGCAGCGTCCTGTGGAAGCGGGTTTACGCGGCGAAGTTCGGGAGTCGGAAGTGGAGGCCGAGGGCGGAGCCTCTGCCGAGGGCGGAGCCTGAGCCGGGGGCGAGGGCGGAGCCTCTGCCGGGACACTGGAAGAAGATGTTCCTCAGGACCGTGGCCGGACAAGAGGTGGACAAGTGGAGGCGAGAGCTGAGGGACACCAGGCCGAGCACGGGGCTGCCGCGCCACACCGAGCACATCCTCAGGTACCAGCGCACAAAATGGCGCCGCTTTTAAAGGTACAGTCTGTACGATTTGGCTCCCGTCCTCCTCCAGGGACCTGAACGTGAGCTGGGAGCTGAGGCTGAGCGACCGCCTGGGTCAGGAGTTCACGCTGAGGCAGAGCGGCGCTCACTTCCTCCAGGCCTCCGTCCTCCTGCGCTGGAGCCACGGCTTCATCCCCCGCCTCCACCACATCAGCAGCCTCCAGCTGCACGGCGTCCGCAAGGAGGCGCTGAGGACCTGCACAGGCTCCTCCCCCTCCTGCTCCAGACCCGGCTGGAGGTCTCTGATCCTGAAGCTGGACCTGAGGAGGGAGCGCTGGAGCGTCATGGGCACGGACCCGCTCATCAAACTCATTCTGCTCTCGCAGGGAGTCGTCGTCGCCCTCTGGAGGGTGAGTGTGGAACCACGCCCCAAAGTTCTTTCTCTTTTTCTTCAGAAATGTTACTTATAAAAGAAAACACTTTAGAAAATGTTAATATAACACGTTCATGGCAATTTGTGTGTGTGTGTGTGTGTGTGTGTGGTAAATTGTGTAATGACAACGTCTCACCCGCTGTTTGTGTTGCAACTAATCTCCCTCATCCTTTTAAACACTGACTCACTGTGTGTGTGTGTGTGTGTGTGTGTGTGTGTGTGTGTGTGTGTGTGTGTGTGTGTGTGTGTGTGTGTGTGTGTGTGTGTGTGTGTGTGTGTGTGTGTGTGTGTGTGTGTGTGTGTGTGTGTGTGTGTGTGTGTGAGAACAGGGTATGAACACTGTGGCCTTCATCATGATCAGCCTTCACCTCCACAAACTGGTGGAGAGGAGTGTGCTGGGATCTTCCGCCTGGTGAGATCATCCACTCCCATGATGTGTAAAACTACGTGTGGGTCCTTTAAAAAGAAGCCTTAAAGGTGCAGTGTGTGGGAGTTGGTGACCTCTAGAGGTGAAGTTGTATCCATCACCTCACCCCTCTGAACATTCACTTCAGTTCTCACTGAAACTCAAAAGATGTTTAGTTCCTCCACTTTGACTTCTGTAAGAACATGGCGGCCCCCGTCGAGAGGACCCACTCCTCATGTAAACATACATCAAAGGCTAATGGATCCAAATCAAACATTGACTTAATTATGAATTGATGAAAATGTCAGGATGTCGTTGTTTTGTGATATTTTTTTCGAGGTGGCAAAAACCACAGAATTCGCACACACTGCACCTTTAAGACCAAGTCAATGTGCATTTGATGTTTGATGTTTCCTGGTCGATTGTCCCTCCCTGCAGCCCGTACTCTGAACCCTCTGAGACCCTGCGCCGCCCCTCCCACCCTCACCCCTTCAGCCTGCACTTCCTCCTCAACAACATGGCCGCCGAGATCATGTCGGGACACTTCCACCACGTGTCCTGTCGCAGAGGTGAGTCGCGCCACTTCCTGGCCTCTCTTCCTGCGGGACTGGAACCCGGACCTGTGCTGACCTCTGTGGGCAGTGGGTTTCCATGGCAGCGTGCTGGAGATGAAGGCGGTGGACGGGAGCGCATTGTCTCAGCACCGACCGCTGTCGGGAAACATCCAGCTGCAGTGGGAGAGTCTGGAGCTAGAGGGCGCCGTGGAGGTACGCACGCCACACACCAGAATACAGACTGAAGGTGGACAGGGGTCTCTGCAGGGGGCTGATGGGGCTCGTCGTGGGCGGGGCTGATTCTAACTCCTCCCACTTCCTGGTTCATCCCGAAACGGGCAAAGGTGGAGCTGGGGGTGGGCCCGTGGTCACTCAGGAGGCCACGCCCCTTCATTATGCGCAATTTCAAACCTGGATAGATTGAAAATAAGCCCCGCCCCCTTGCTGTTGTCATGGGGAAACGTGTGACTGATTGAGACCGAAAGTGTAGTTTGTACCAGACTCTAGAGTTGATCATTTTAACATGGGAGTCTATGGGGATGGAGCCTCTAGTGGCCAAACTGGGAACTGCACTTCCTGTAAACGTCTCAGCCAAAATTGGGGTCTATCACTGAAATGGCCACCAGGGGGCAGCACAGACACTTTGCTGATTCAGTCGCCCGTGTGTTTACCCTCTTTGTGTTTCCTGTGCGGCAGAACTGCTGCGTCATGACGCTGACGCTGCTGGACGGCGCCCAGACGCCGCGCTGGTGCGTGAGCTCGCCCGTGCGCGTCCGCGCGGCGTCCAGGCCTCAGCCGCCCGCCCTCTACGGCGGCGAGCGCTTCCTGATGGACCACCACGAGCCGGGCGGCACGGTGAGGATGAGGCTGTTGAGGCTGAAGGAGCAGAAACAGTTCTTCCTCATCAGCCTCGTCATCTACGCTTCCCTCGCCACAGTGGGCGTGGCCTGACTCTCGCGGGAACCGTGAGTCTCTCCAGTTTTTTGTTCTTAGTAAAATCCTTTTGAAAATGAAAGTGACTTTGGTTCTGTGAAGATTTGAAATCTTCAGATGTTTCCATTTTATTTACAAATGTAGATTTTCCCGATAAAGGAAAAATAAAAACTGTAAAAAAAAAAAGGAGAATGGAAATTTTTCTGTTTTTTGAATAAAAACTTTATAAATAAAGTGCGATAACAGCTTCACTCGTATGTTTTTTTTCTTAACATATTTTACTTATGGAAAACTGATACAAACAAAAGTAAATATGTCTATTTTCAGTTTACATGAAGTTGAGTCATAAGTAGAGGAAGTGTCTGTGTTGTAGTTTTCAAAGGTGGCCACTAGGTGGAGCTGAGGAGTCACGTTTCAGAGAGTAAATCATGAATTCACTTCCAATCAATCAAGTTATTGTTTGTTTGATGCCAAAGGTTTGAAAAGCTTCATTTTTACATTGTATTCACTGATGTAGAAGAGTTCTTTGTATTTAAAAGGAGAAAAAAGGTTAAAGGTGCAGTGTATAAGATTCATAGTCATTTTTGTCACTTTCAAAATAGTATAAAACAATTTTCATGAATTTATAATCATTTAAATGTTTTCTTATTGTTGTAATGTTGTTTTGTAATGTGTGTGTGTGTGTGTGTTTTCTTTTTCTTAACATGTGTGTGTTTTCTTCTTTTTTATATATATATATATATATATATATATATATTTCTATGGAAAACTCAGGAGTTAGTCCACACTGTTTTAATCTGTGAGCTGTAACCTGTGTTTCCAGTCTGAGGTAGATTTACTTTCAGGTGTCAGTGAACGGAGAGAGAGGCGGAGGCGGAGGCGGAGGCGGGGCAAACCGGTGGAGTAGGCTTCTGTGTGTACTGATCTAAGGGAGTGTGACTGTGTCTCATCCTGAAGAGAGAGAGCGAGAGAGAGCGCGCGCGAGAGAGAGAGAGGAATCATGGCCGTGAACAAATGTATCAAATATCTGCTCTTCTTCTTCAACCTCCTGTTCTGGGTGAGTCTGAAAACAACTTTTAAATTTCGCTTCTTCTTCCTTTTTAAAAAAACGTTCTCAGGAACGATGTCATCGCTCTGAAGAACCTGTAGAGTCAAAGTATCGTGTTTCGCTTAAGGTTTCCTCAGGTGATGTGAGGGTGAATCAGTCTCTCATTTTACAGGAAGTCAGAATTTAAAAAGAAATGGACGGTTTTCAAAACTATTTTCGACTTTTATTTTGCAGTAAAAACAAAAAACAACCCAAACACTTCCTGCCGCGGAAGTTTTGATATTCAGCGCGATAACTCCGTGGCGCCTCGTCCTCCTCCTCTTCTTCTTCGTCTTCCCGCTCTGTTGTTGTCGGCAGTAGAACAGGTTGTGTCGGCGCTCGTTCGCCCGGCCGCTCCCTCCGCAAACAAACGGGTTTCAGGGCGTGGCTCGCCGCTCGCCGCTCATCATCATCATCGCGTCGCTCCTTCTCCCACGCTGGCGTCTGACAGGAGGAGGCAGCAGATGTGTTTTTCATGTCTTTCTGTGGCGCCGTCACAGCGCCACCTACAGGCCCGGCGTATGTACCACCGCGTTGTCAGTCGTTTCATGTGGACAACCATCGCGTGTTTTGTTTACGGCGCATCCACACGGCCGTCGGCTCACCTCACCAAAACTCGCTCTCCTTTGATGTTTCCTTCCTTTGCGTCTCTTCTTCTTCGTGTGTTGCAGTTCTTCAGTTTGTTGACGTCAGTGTTAGAAACAAAGATGGAGGCCGAACCCTTTGAGTCGCGCTGGGGTTATTTCTGTCGCGTTTCCAGAAACAATCGATGTTAACGTGATTTCATGGCTGCAGAGGAGGAGGGTGGTGATGATGAGGGCGGGGCCACATCCTCCTAAACATATTTATCTGTTGTTTTTCAAACTTGTGGCTCCGCTGCCGCTTTTAGTCACCAAGCAACGCCTGCTGCTCCTCGAGGGGGCGGAGTTAGAGTGAGGGCGCTCAGCCGTGGCTTCTGTGGTTCCAGGTCTTCAGTCAGCGTCGGTGAGGGAATCGAACGTTGACGCCTCTCAGCCGAACATCCTCCCTGAATTATAGATGCAGCTTTCAGGGACAGGAAGGAGATGATGAGCCGACAGGAAGTGAGTCTCAGCCCCTGGAGTGCGACGCTAATGGCGCGGGAGTGGTTCTAAGAACGAGCGCAGGAGCAGTGACACCCGGTCGCTCAAAGTCAGATTAAAGTGCACAGACCTGAGCTCTGGAAGCGTGAGCGCCCCCCAGAGGCCGACGTGGGAAGTCGAAAATTAGAATGAGCATGTTCATCTTTTTAAAATTAAATTCTGGGATTATAATTCTAGAAATGTTGGATAATCGAGGTTGGCATGTGCGTATTTAAGTTGCGTGCCCTCTAGTGGCGGATTGGTGCAAAACGGCGTAAAACACTTTAGAAAATTTTAATGTAACACGTTAACGGCAATTTGTGAATTTACAGCAGTTATTTATTTTCCTCTTTTCCTTTATTCCTTGTGTGTGTGTGTTTGTGTGTGTGTGTGGTAAATTGTGTAATAACAACGTCTCACCCGCTGTTTGTTTTGCAACTAATCTCCCTCATCCTTTTAAACACTGACTCACTCTGTGTGTGTGTGTGTGTGTGTGTGCGTGTGTGTGTGTGTGTGTGCGTGTGCGTGCGTGTGTGTGTGTGCGTGTGTGTGAGAGTCAGGGTGTAGGAATGACACGCCTCCGAAAACATGAACAACATCTTGTCATGATAATTATTTTCATTGTCTCTGTCGTCCTGAGACGGATGATCATCCTGTCGTCAGATGTACAGGAAGTCGGCAGGGACACAAAACACACTTTGGTTAAAGCAACAGAAATAATCTGAACGAACCATCAAACAAATCCATCGTAATCTGGATTAACTGTGGATCCACTTGAATCCTGCGCAGTAACTGTTTTACACGTGTTGTTTCGTCTCATAATCTGAAATAACTTCATCTCCGATCACATTTTACTGCAAAATGATTGAGTTGATTTCACTTCTATCAAAGTGAATGAATCCCAACACAGATTAGACTCGACGTGTGTAATCCAGACCAATGACGCAACTGAAGAAACTCACTTTTTCAGTTCTGGTTCAAACCGGTGGTATTTGACGTTAGATATGTGCTGCTGTTATTCCGGTTCTTCGTGTGTGTGTGTGTGTGTGTGTGTGTGTGTGTGTGTGTGTGTGTGTGTGCGAGAGAGAGTGGTATCGTTGATGAAGTCAAACCTGCTGAGTCGTGCCGTCACAATGCGGTTCTGCAGGTTTTATGTGTGTTTGACTCTGAGCCGTGACCAGACGAAGGCGCGGCTCCATTTCAGATTAAGATTTAACTCTGTGATAACACACACACACACACACACACACACACACACACACACACACACACACACCTTGGAAAGGAAACAGCTGCTGTGATTGGATGTTTGTACTTTTCAGTAGATACACAGAATGATATCACAGTTCACACATTTCCCATATAAGAAGTGTCAGTCGCCCCCTGGTGGCTGATTGGCCTGATTTATTTTTGATGCTTTTAAAATCTATATTTAATTAAAACGTGGAGAAAAAAAGTCACGATTTCTTCAAATTATGAATGAAATTGATCATTGATGAATCTTTTACTCCTGTTTTAACTGTGTGTGTGTGTGTGAGTGTGTGTGTGTGTGTGTTGTAGCAGCAGTTTGACCTCAGGTGATGTTTCCACCTGCAGACACACAACTTCTCTGTTTGTTGTTCAACCTTTAGGTTTTGTTCCCCTCAGGATACTAAACGGAGTGTGTGTGTGTGTTGAGGGTGTGTGTGTGTGTGTGTTGAGGGTGTGGGCTCCATTGTAAGCACAGAGGTTTGGTTTCCGTTGATTTGAAACATTAATTTTATTTCAGTATATTTTTTGTCAGATTAAAAACAGGTGAATGGAAGTTTCCGTCTTTGATGCCGTGTGTGTGTGTGTGTGTGTGTGTGTGTGTGTGTGTGTGAGAGAGAGTGTCGGTAGTACAACAAACACACATCCTGTTATGTCAACACTTTGATGTTTTCACACAGCGGGAATTTTACAAAGGTCACAGCCGGAACTTTATCACGTTTGATTCTTTGATTCATTTTTTTCAATCAAATCAAATTTAAACTTTAATCACAAAATACCGAGAATCCTGTTTGACATTGTTCCATCGATGTACTTGTTATGTATTTATTCAGTCATTTGATCATTTAGACTTATTTTTCCATCAATCAATACATTTTTAAAACATTTTTTAAATGTATTTATTTATTTACATATGTATTTGTCTTCTGAAACTCAAATCTAAATAAACCAAATACATTTTCCCTGTAAGATTCATTTGATTAGTTTGAGTTCGACTGTAGTTGCAGCTTTCCTCCACCAGATGTCATCAAAGAAAGAAAATGTTGCTTTCTGATATTAAAATCTCTCTGTCTCTCTCTCTCTCCTTCTCTCTGTCTCTCTGTCTCTCTCTCTGTCTCTGTCTCTCTCTCTCTCTCTCTCTCTCTCTCTCTCTCTCTCTCTCTCTCTCTCTCTCTCTCTCTCTCTCTCTCTCTCTCTCTCTCTCTCTCTCTCTCCAGCTGAGTGGTTGCATCATTCTGGGCGTGTCCATTTACCTGAAAGTCAATAAGGATGGAAACCAGGTGAGACTCTTATTCATCCTGTCACCTGTATCTGCTCTGAGGTCTCCGTGGTAACCCCCCCCCCTCCCCCCCCTCTCTTCCAGCTCACCAATGAATCCATCCCGGGCGTCGACCTCATGATCGCCATCGGCGTCATCATCATGATGCTGGGATTCCTCGGCTGCTGCGGCGCCATCAGAGAGAACCGCTGCATGCTGCTGCTGGTCAGTACACACACACACACACACACACACACACACACACGTTATTTGAATTTCTTTTCCTCTGGTCATTTCCGATGGGCGTGGCAGAGGGGCTCCACAGCGCCCCCTCTGCCCGGGGGCATGAATTGAAACTCCCTCTGTTTCTGTTCCTCTCAGTTCTTCATCTTCCTCCTCCTCATCTTCATCCTCCTGCTGGCGGCAGGGATCCTGGGAGCGGTGGGAGAGTCCAAGGTGAGAGAGGACGCCGCTAACTTCACCCGCTTTTATTTTGAAAGTCAAAGTTAATACTGTGTGTGTGTGTGTGTGTGTGTGTAAAGGTGAAGGACTGGATGAAGGAGCGTCTGCAGAAGTTCACTCCGCTTTCTGCACAACCAGAGGACTTGAGAGAGGACGTGGAGAAACTGCAGCGCGAGGTGACACACACACACTCACACACACACTTACACACACTCACACTCTCACACACACACACACACACACACACATTCCCACACTTAATCTTCTAATGATAAAATTGTATCAATAGTTTTCACCTGTGTGTGTGTGTGTGTGTGTGTGTGTGTGTGTGTGTGTGTGTGTGTGTGTGTGTGTGTGTGTGTGTGTGTGTGTGTGTGTGTGTGTGTGTGGACAGCTGAAATGCTGTGGTCTCATTAACGGTCCGTCAGACTGGACCAAGGTTCCAGACTCGTGTCGCTGTAACGCCACAGATCCAGACTGTAAATCCGCCGGCATCTACACCGAGGTGAGCGCGACCTCATCGCCGCGGCAACGCTCCATGATGATGAGGATGATGTCATCGGTGATGTGGTTGATAATAGTGATGATGTCATCATCTCACCCGCAGCCCTGTTCTGAAAAAATCATCTCTCTGATGGAGAAACACATGGAGGTCGTCCTGGGGATCGCCTTCGCCATCGCCATCCTGATGGTCAGCGCACACACACACACACACACACACACACACACACACACACACACACACACACACACACAGAGCTCGTACTACGTGAATACCTCCCTCTACTGGTCAAACAGAGGAACTACATTAAAATATTCCACCTGAATCCAAACGTGGGCGTCGCCCTCTGCTGGTCAGTCCCAGAATAACCGCCTCCATGTTTGTTCTTCTCTCTGCAGATCTTCGGGATGGTTCTCTCCATGATCCTCTACTGTCAGATCGGCAGGAAGGACGGCGGCGGCGGCACCACCACCAACGCCTGAGGCCCCGCCCCCTTCATTGCACTGCAACAGCCAGCCAATCAGCAACGCCCCAACTGACCCTAAAGCCACATGTTACTTCAGCTAAGTGCAAATCTGTAATTTCCCGTGTGGTTTGATCGTGAAGCTCTGACGTTTGTATGTGAAGAAACCAGGAGGAAAAAATGACCTCAATAAAAAATAGAAAAAGTCAAACTTGATTTGTTTGATTGAGTTCATCAGGTTTAAGATTTACTCCGACTTTTAAAAACAACATGGATCAAAAGTCTAAAAGAACAAAATCCAGAAAAAATGTGAAAAAGTAAAAAAAACTCTTTGTAACTTGTAAACAAATCCTTCAAAACTCACCTTTTCATGTCTATGTATCTTTCATGTATCTTCCAGTATTTATTCATAAATACAAAAACATGATATTTGCAGTCGCTCCCTTGATGTCTTGAAGTATTCTGTTCTTTGCAGTTTGTTAAGGGTCGTTCCATTATTTCTGGATTAAGTTCCTTATTCCTATAAAACAATAATACAACAACAAATCTTCATCATCACATTGAGCTGGTGATCGAATCGATTGTTTATTTTATAGTGAAAGTTCAGAAAGTTGTTTTTGTCTTTTGTTGCTCAAAAAGAAAAAACCTAAATAACGATGTTTGTGAATTTGACCTTATTTACGATGTTTTCCAAATTTTTAATAATCGTAAAATTGTTATTAAGTTAAGAATAAATCCTGCAAAGGTCAAAATTCTGAGTGCAGCAGCGTTTTTTTTAAATAAGTAAAAAGAAACCATTTTTCTTATTTTCATGTTTGTCACACGCTAACGAGGTCGTCAGGTCGTCTTGTTGTTGTGACGTGTTTCCTGCTCCATGTTGTTGTTGTTGTTGTTCCACATGTTTGAAAACAATAAAAGTTAAAGGGACATTCTGTCTCTTTTCATCAATCAGTTAAAGGAGACTTCCATAAATGGCCGCCAGAGGGCAGCGTGTTAATTTACATAGTTTTTTAAGCTCCGCCCACTCGGAGCAGAGTTACACCAGTGATGAGGATGATGGATGGGAATGTTCCACTTCTTCATCACATGTCACAGCTGCAGTGTTTATCGTCACTGTGAGTGTGTGTGTGTGTGTGTGTGTAGATCAGCTGTATCAACACACACACACACACACACACACACTCAGACAGACCCTCGTCAGTTATTTTTAGTCCAAACTAAACACGGCGCTCTGCGTAACCACGCCGCCGAATTCCACTTTGATTCCCGCTCCGAGCGCAGTGTGAGAGCAGCCGTTCGATTCCGACAGACCATTAAGGAGGTGACATCCCATAATAAACACTGCTCCTCAAGTGGTATCTGACAATCTGTTTTTCAACCCGTATTTACACGGGAGCGTCGCCACGGAAACGGCTGCTTTGCACTGAGATTAAAAGAGAAACGCCGGGACTGAAACTCGCCCGGTTGCTACGGCAACCGGGAGCTCGGCACAGGCTCGGCAGCTGCCGTGAGGACTTCGGCCACTAGAGGGCCGAGTGTACAAACAGCAGGAGGTCGTCATGGAGACGTGCGTTTAAAAACTTTATTGGTAACCAGGCTCCGATGTTGGAGTGTCGTTCATCACTTTCATCCTTTCATTTTCTGAAGCCACGCCCCTTTTCTTCTTCTCTCCTCCTCTTCCTCGTCTCAATGAGTTCTGATTTCACCTGGAGTGACCTTCTCTGCTTCTCTCCTTGTCTCCTTTCCTCCTCCTCCTCCCTTCCCTCCTCTCACTCCTTCCCTCCTCGTCTCCTCCTCTCTCCCCTCCTTTCCTTTCCTTTCCTTCCCTCCTCTCACCCTCACCCTCCTTCTCTCCTTGTCTCCTATTTTCCTGTCCTCCCTTCCTCCTCTCTCCTCGTCTCCTATTCTCCTCCTCTCTCCCCTCCTTTCCTTTCCTCCCCTCCTCTCCTCTCCATGTTTCCTCTCCTCTTGTTGATGTTCCACTCTTCCAAACTTGGTCATGTTCTTTAGCAGCCAAACACTCTTGAGGTTTAAACATTCATCACACACACACACACACACACACACACACACACACACAC
>JAFBJT010108265.1:127238-137579 GCA_016785325.1 Chascanopsetta lugubris
GGGGGGGGGGGGGGGGGGGGGGGGGGGGGGGGGGGGGGGGGGGGGGGGGGGGGGGGGGGGGGGCATACGCCTGGATGTGGGTGGTTGCACAGAGCCTCAGACTGTTGTGTAACCATCAGTGAGTGAGTGCTGGATTCAGGAGGGCTGAGCTGACGTGGTGATGTAATGTCTGTGTCTGAGCTGAGGGGTCATTCCCAGAAATGACCACTAGGGGGGGAGAGAGGGCCTCTCTAACAAACTGGGACAACGCAGACGTGTCCTGGTGACAAGAGGAAACGAAGGTTAAAAATAAGAGTTATTCACCATTTTACATAAAGATTCAAGATTCAAAAAGAGAATTCTCTCATGGAGACGACAGAGATTCGTTGTATCTCCTCAGAGCTGCTCCAGTTCTAGAATGTGAGCGGGTCTTTTCTACGTGATGTATGTCTCTGTTGGTTGGTTGGTTGGTTTGTAGGATGGTTGACTGGCTGATTGACTGGTTGGTTGGTTGGTTGATTATTCGGTCCGTTGGTTGGTTGATTGTTTGGTGGGATGGATGATTGGCTGATTGACTGGCTGATTGACTGGTTGGTTGGTTGGTTGGTTGATTATTCTGTCCATTGGTTGGTTGGTAGGATGGTTGACTGGCTGAGTGACAGGTTGGTTGTTTGGTTGGTTGGTTGGATAGTTGACTGGCTGATTGACTGGTTGGTTGGTTGATTATTCTGTCCATTGGTTGGTTGGATAGTTGATTGGCTGATTGACTGGTTGGTTGCTTGGTTGCTTGGTTATTCGGTCCATTGGTTGGTTGGTAGGATGGTTGACTGGCTGAGTGACAGGTAGGTTGTTTGGTTGGTTGGTTGGTTGGATAGTTGATTGGCTGATTGACTGGTTGGTTGGTTGGTTGGTTGGTTGGTTGGTTGGTTGGTTGATTATTTGGTTGATTATTTGGTCCATTGGTTGGTTGGTAGGATGGTTGACTGGCTGAGTGACAGGTCGGTTGTTTGGTTGGTTGGTTGGATAGTTGACTGGCTGATTGACTGGTTGGTTGGTTGGTTGATTATTCGGTCCGTTGGTTGGTTGGTTGTTTGGTGGGATGGTTGACTGGCTGAGTGACAGGTTGGTTGGTTGGTTGATTATTCGGTCCGTTGCTTGGTTGGTTGTTTGGTGGGATGGTTGACTGGCTGAGTGACAGGTTGGTTGGTTGGTTGATTATTCGGTCCGTTGGTTGGTTGGTTGTTTGGTGGGATGGTTGACTGGCTGAGTGACGCCCCCCTCACCAGAGGAAAGATGGCAGCAGCTCCTGTGACTGATCAGCCTGGTCTGGTTGAAATCTGCTTCAGTTTCATTAATGTCACTTCATCATCAGTCATAGTAACAACGTTGTTACCGTGGAAACAGGAAGTAATTAGATGATTGAATTTTTGTTTTGTTTTTTTCAACGTTTATTTGTAACAGTGTTATCACCAACGGGGAGGAGCAAAAGCCCGAGGGGGCTCCACAGGTTAAAGGCTCCTTTAACAAACTCGTCTTTTGAGGAGCAGATGGTGAATATGGTGTGTGTGCAGCGTCTCACCGTGTGTGTGTGTGTGTGTGTGTGTGTGTGTGTGTGTGTTTTCACAGGGTGGTGGGCCCCGCTGTGACCTTCAGAGTCAGCCCCAACTCCCAGAATGTCAGCACCGCCGATGTGGCCAGCGTTGCCGGTAGGTTCCTCCGCGTCGTCTTTGTTGTGACAGTGAAAAAGACGGGTCATTATCGTGGTTCTGCTGCTGCACCTGAGGCCCCACCTTCACGCCGGGCCCCCAATGACCGCCCCCCGTTTCCATGCCGACAGCTTTGTCCATTCCTTTGCGTTGACATTGTTTGAGTTTCTGTATTTTTATAAACCAGCTCCCAGGTCCTTGTTACTCTGGTTAAATCTGTGGCCGACAGAAATAATGAAAAGTCAGACTTTATTTAGTGCAGGGTCACACTGTGGATGTTCTGGGGTTCAGACAGCTTTTTAAAATGATTATTTATTTACAATTACAATAAAAAAATATTGAATTAAATTAAATCATCAATTTATTTAATTATTTTGTAATTTGGTGATTTTTTTACATTCTAACTTAAGTAACTTTAAAAAATACTTTGACATTTGCTGAAACTGGTTGACCTCCTACTCTTAAACTCCCTGTGGCCCCTTATAATTTTGTGTTTTCTAAATTAGATTAAATCTGTTAATTTATCTTTTTTGTAATCATTTTGTAATAAAAAAAAGCTTTACTAACTTTAGTCACTTTAAAAAAAACTTCACACTGATTTGGTTTTTGATTGACAGCTGAGATGAGACTGACCCGCAACTGGTCGGATGAATGATTGTTGTACTAAAAGTAGAGGCAGCAAACACATTTAGCACATCCATGTTTATAGGCCGACTGTGTGCGTGTGTGTGTGTGTGTGTGCGTGTGTGTGTGCGTGTGTGTGTGTGTGGGCACAGAACTCCCCCCTCACTGGACAGACTCTGACAGCTTAGCTAATGGCAAACATTCCTTGCCTCTTTTATTCCCACTTCATCAACACCTTCGCCTCATTATCAGTCTCTCACACACACACACACACACACACACACACACACACACACACGCACGCAGAAAACCTCCATATCACCTGCACTGGGAAATTGGCCCTGTCAAAACAACTTACATGAGAGACTCACTGTCATTTCGTTTTTCTCCAAACATCTTAACCCTCCTTGATAATTTCAAAGCCTGAAATCACACACACACACACACACACACACACACACACACACACTATGGGCTGATTATGTAAGTGGCTCCCTCCTCTCTCTCGGAGCTTGGTGGCGCTCTTGTCTCCTCGCGGTCACAGATGAGGCCGGATTGTTATTAATGCAAACATTTGACAGAACGTGCTGGAAATGAAATGTGACGTTCTCTCAGCCAAAGTGCGATCGTGTGGGCGGGGCCGTCTTTACAGAGTCGTATGTCATCGGCAACCAGAATATCAATAGCCCCCCCCCCCACATACCGGAGTTTAGGGTGCTTCACTGAAACATTCAGCTTCACACAGCCGTCGGAATGACCTCGTTTATATCATCATGTATTGCAGCTCAGCAGCGGGAGGCAGGAAGTGGACGTCGTCCGTCTCTTCCTGCAAAAGCCGGTGTGTGTGTGTGTGTGTGTGTGTGTGGGGGGGGGGGGGGGGGGGGGGGGGTGGAGTTGTTGTGACAGCATAGTTAGAAACCATTCACTGCTATTTGACAGAATCTGCGTGAACAGAAACGTCCCGGGAATTCACAAATCACAGATTCACAGGATTCTGTGTGGTCGGAACCTCGGACGAGTCTCCGCTGAAATTACCCGGGTAATAAACTCTCCCTGAAAAAGTACCTTGTGGGGGGGGGGGGGGGGGGGGGGGGGCAGCGTCAAGGGGGGGGGGGGGGGGGGTAGGACTTTTCAGATGACCAGGAACTTTTGAGGGGCGGGGCCTGTGTGCTGAAGAACTCTGATTGGTGGAACAGACTGGCAGCATTCAAAGGTCAAAGTTCCTTTATTGTCAAAAACATCAGCATGTGCAAAACATATTACATAACCTACGTACGAGCTTTTCTTTTTGCTTGTGTTTTGAAAATATGGAGCAAAGGAAGAGAATGTATGAGAAGTGGGCGGGGCCTGAGGTCCAGGTTTATATTTGCAGAGGAAGAAGTTCAGCAGCGACTCCAAACCATCGAGTGTCTGGAAACTAGCCGACAAGCTGGCGGTGATGAATGTAGCTAAATGCTAAATGTAGCTAAATGCTAAATGTAGCTAAATGCTCAGTGTAGCTAAATGTAGCGCACGCGCTAAAAACAAGTCCCCATTTTGTAAAAGTTACACAAGTAATGTGAACATGTCCTTTTATTTTCATTATTTGATAGAACCTTGGTTCAGTTGTGACGGCAGCTTCTCGGAGCCCGGTTCAGATCTCATCTTTCTCCTTCCGATCTCTGATCAATAATGACCCCCGAGCCCCCCGGGGTCAAAAGGTGCGATGAATGCAGCAGCCGAGCTGCTGCTGCATTTTAAGAAGCCACGTTTCCACTTCTGTCACGTGCGTGCGCCCATTGTTGGGGGCCTCGGCCCCCGTCGGGGGCCATTGTCAAGAGGGGAGGGTGGATGTCAAGATGGTGGGCAGCGAGGTGGTGACCCTCATTGTGCGGCGCAGGGTGGGCGGGGCACCCGGAGGCTACTTCCAGCGGTGCATCACGGCCGTGAGAACGGGAGCCCGTGAATAGGTGCGGGGTCAGTGTCGGGACGGGGCAATTAAATCGAAATCCCGCGGCCGTCTGTTCATATCCCCTTCTTAATCCCCCCAGCGCTTCTTTTAAAGGTGCAGTGTGTGAGATGTGGTGACCTCTAGAGGTGAAGTGTCATGTTGTATCATCACCTCACTCTTCTGAACATGAGGAGAACAGTCTGTGATCAGCTCTCATCACACGGCCGATGTTTCTCTCAGGACAGTGTGTGTGTGTGTGTGTGTGTGTGTGTGTGTGTGTGCGCGTTGGGGGCAGTTGCGGGTGAGAGCGGGGTGAGAGAGAGAGAGTGATGGGGGGTGCAGTTGGAGGTGGACACAGGTGTTGCGCTGATCTGGAGTTTGCACAGCAGTGTGACGTGATCCTCGAGCCAAGCAGCCGGCCTGATCCCCCCCGGCCCCCCGGCCCCCCGGCCCCCCTCCCTCCGTCCCTGTTCACGCCGCAGCGTCTCTGCACAGGCGGCGTTGTAACTGGGACGCAGACCGATTCAGGAGACCAGTCACAGCTCGGAGACATGCTGGGAGATTTAAAAAAGGACACACACACACACACACACACACACACACACACACACCTTTTAATTTAAATGGAACTGATCCATAATAACCCTATCTTTTTACATTCCAAATGATGGGACAGTGTCAAGGTGGCTCTCGGCTTCATATTTTATTTATAATCTCATTTAAATCTCTCAGTATTACCTGTAATTTATATCCTGCTCACTCTGTAATCCCAGCTGAGCGGGGGATCGGACCTGGACCTCCCCCAGAACCTGTTAGCGCCAAGGTTGAATAATTTAAGACACGTCTGTCTCTGACGGCGCAAAGCACGGCGCTGAAATGATCTCTTTGAATTTTCTTAATATCCTCAGATTTAATGACGGTGTCTGTTTGATGACTCCTCTTAATTATCAAACCCCCCTGCCCCCCCCCCCCACTACCACCCCCCCAACCCCACACAGACACACTCGCACCCACATTCCTTAAATATCAATCAGTCTACTCCAAAACCATAAGAAGAACATCTTCAGCGTTTAGAACATCTGATGTTTTGGGTTTTTTAAAGGTGCAGTGTGTGAGGTCATTTTCACCACTGTTTTTATTTAATAGCCTTAAATGAGCCCATTAATCTGTATTAACATGAGGAGCGGCTCCTCTCTATGGAGGCGGCCATGTTTGTACAGTGGCCCAAGTGGACGTGTACTAAACATCTTTAGAGTTTGAACAACAACTGAAGAAGCACAGCTTCTCCTCATGTTCAGAGGAGTGAGCTGATGATACAACATGACACTTCACCTCCAGAGGTCACCACATCTCACAGGCTGCACCTTTAAGGTGTAGGTTGTTTACTGCTGACATCAGCGATGACATCACAGCTTAGGACGACTACGAACATATCGCGGTGAAGTTTTCTCTCGGCAGTAGACCATTTGTTTTTTGAGGGACAGCGGCTCGGGCGTTCGGTGCGTCCGACTCCTCTGCCCCGCCCCGCCATCGCCCCGCCATCGCCCCGCCATCGCCCCGCCATCGCCCCGCCATCGCCCCGCCATCGCCCCGCCATCGCCCCGCCTCCTCACCGCGGGCCCCCGCCGATTCCGTCTGGACCTGGGCGACTCATTTCTAGTCTGCAAGGTGCCTGATGAGATGTAGAGGCAGACAGCTGGATTGATTGGCCCCTCTCCAGCGCACAGGCCTTGATTACAACTGCACTCAAGTGCCCCCCCACATGCCCCCCCCCCGCCCGCCCTCGCCTCGCTCTGCCTCCTCATTGCTCCCTTTTCTCATGATTTCTTTCTCCTGGAGAGAGAGAGGGAGAGAGAGAGAGGGGGGGGGCTGCTGAGGATAAGAAGAATGGAAAGGAGCAGAATGCAGAGCAAGGATTTTGGAAAGTAGAGTGGGGCGGGGCTGTGTGTGTGTGTGTGTGTGTGTGTGTGGGGGGGGGGCGTCACTTTGACACAAGTGTTTGCGCATCTTGCTTTGATGAATCAGAATCAGATCAGTATTTCGAGGACTGAGCCGGGATGGAACCCAGAGTTGCTTCAGTCTGAGTGTTCACGTCCCGACGGCACCATGAGCTGTGAATATCGCGGCGTGTGAACTACAGACGGTTTATGAAGATGGACCTAGCGTCCGTGACGTCACCCGTTGGTTTCAGCGGAGTGGGCGTGTCCCTCGTCGCCATCTTGCCGGATCCTAACTCCTCCTACTTCCTGGCTCCTTCGAAAACGGGCAAAGAGGCGGAGCTCCCACGGAGCTGTGGGTGGGCTCGTGGTGCCGTCATCTCGTCGGCGGAACGTGACAGGTCGGCTCGGGTGTCAGGCGAGAGACCACGCCCCTTAATTATGCGCGATTTCAAACGTCGATGAAATAAGCGAGTTGGAAAAGAATTCAGCCCGTACGGTTGTCATGGTAACACACGTTTTGACCAGACTTTAAACATGTTTCATTCACTTCTGAATCAGTTTAACATTTGAACTCATTTCTTGATACGATTCCGTGTTTACGGAATCTTTTTTCCAAACAACGAGTGTTGAACTTCATGTGACTGATCCGTCGCCCAATCGCAGAGCAGCTTTAAAAGAGAGGAACACGGACGGTGTGTAAATATGTAAATCTGTGGATGTCCTCAGATAAACATCCGTCCTCTGATTTATCAACACGTTCCTGTGGCAGCGTGACCCAGATTAACGGCTTGTGTTTGAACAGACAATCTGATTTCATGGAGTTTTGTATTTAGGATCAGAGATTGAAAAAAAAACCCTCTTTTTGTTATCTGAGTGGAACGAGAGCTTGTGATGGCGGACGCTCTGCGCTTCCTCTTCTTCTTTTATGGTATTTGAGGGGGCTGCACCCTCTGCTTGAAATGTCCCTCACCGGCACCTGTCCCCGTTTCATGTGCAGGAGCAGGAGAAGACAAAGACGGTGGAGAGCTTCAAAGCTGCGGGTGACATTTAGCGCTCGGTGTATCTTCAAAGTCCAGCCCCTCTTTTGTACTTCTTCCTTTGTGTATAATGAATGTATACGCGGCGCCGCCCTCTGTCTTCTGTCTTCGTGCTGCGCTGGATCAGAGCAGCAGATCAGGAACGTGAACCTTCCTCTTCAATTTGCAGGAACTGACCACGAGTCTGCGCCGCTGCCGGAGAGTGGAACACGTTTTGGTCTCGAGCGGAAACGATTCATCGATTCATCGAATCATCGATTCATCGAATGTTATTGATTCTAAAAAATATTCCATTACAATTTTCCTGAAATCTCGAATCTTTAAAGGTGCAGTGTGTCTGATGTGCTGACCTCTAGAGGTGAAGTGTTGTATCATCAGCTCACTCTTCTGAACATGAGGAGAACCTGAGCTCCACTTCAGTTGTTGTTCAAACGCTGAAGATGTTTAGTACGTCCACTTTTATTCCTGTAACAACATGGCCGCCCCCGTAGAGAGGAGCCACTCCTCATGTAAACAAACATTATGGGCTCATTTTAGGGCGATGGAAAAAAAACAAAAACATTTACTTGATTAATTCATGAAAATGTCGGTGTATTATTGTTTTGCAATATTTTTGAAGTGATGAAAATGACCACAATCTTACAGACTGCACCTTTAAAAAACCAATTCACATCCCTGGAGCTACAGCAGTGGGAGAGGTGGGTGGAGGGGACGGGGTGGGCGGAGCCTAATGTTGGGAATGCTACTATCCAAACACTTTGTCTAATTCCACTTGTCAACACACAGGTGAGAGAATCAGAGGAAAGTGTTGCATTCGCGCCTTGAAGTGCAAATAGCTTCTGATATTACCTATTAAACCCTGATAACCTGGCAAGGTGGAAGGTGGCGTGTGTGTGTGTGTGTGTGTGTGTGTGTGTGTGTGTGTGTGTGAAAGCTCCACAGAATATAATTAGGAATGTCTCCTCACTCTGTTTGTGTTTTAATCTGCTGCAGCTGATGAAAGATGGCGTCTTTGTATCGTCGCCTGCTCGCTCTGCAATATCCTGTCGCTGTGGCTGAAACCAAATATCTGCCATGCCCCCCCCCCGCCCCCCCCACCCCCCGCCGCCCCACCCCCCCCCCCCTCCTCTCCTCTTCCTCTCTGGGTTTTGCATCATAAAGAGATTTCATCTCATCCACCTTTAGCCCGCTTTTGCCTTTGATATTATTTATTAGCGCCGGTATTGAACAATTCATGGAGCTCGCACCTTGAATAGCGCTTCTCGTGGCCCCGCCCACCACCAACCACCACCACCACCACAATCGATACTCTTCTACATTACATATTCATCAGCTTGCTCTCAACCTGCAGCCTAATTAAAAAGATAAGCGGCTCCGTTTGAAGTCGGCTTTGATAGGCTCCGCCTTGTTTCCAGGGCTGAATATTGAATAGAATTTGGTGGAGATGATGAAGGGCTCTGATCGGAGGCCGTCAGGACACGATCACATGCAGCCGCCGAGCTGCAGCCTCTGGAGCTGACGGATGAGTCCAGTACAGTTGCAGTTCACAGTTTGGCCACAAGAGGCTCAATCCCCATAGACTCACATGTAAAAGTGATCAACTTCAGAGGAGAATGAAACATGTTTCACGTCAGTCACATGTTTTCCCATGACGGGGGGGGGGGGGGGGTTGTGCAGTGTTGAGTGTCTTAGTGTGTGTGTGTGTGTGTGTGTGTGTGTGTGTGTGTGTGTGTGTGTGTGTGTATTAGAGCCAGATTCTTGTACCAATGCCACATTCCTTCAGACGTTTGGCGAAGCTGCCACATCCCCAACTACCAGCTGCTAAGAAACAGAGAGCTGCCTCACACACACACACACACACACATACACACTTACACATACACGCATGCACGCACACACACACACACACACACAAACACACACGCACACCTTACCTCAACCCTAACCTCATCTTTACCCTCAAAAGACCTCAGCACTTCTGAGAAACAACTAAAAGGTCCTCACGTGACAACAACAGAAAGACACACACACACACACACACACTCACACACACACACACACACACACACACTTCCTCTCTCACTCACTCAGCTGCTGCCTGGAACCAACCCAACTCCTGCATAATGTCTCTGCCAAGGCTGATATGTTCACCAGTTAACTGGCTCCTGCCATCACACACACACACACACACACACACACTCTCTCACACACACACACACACACACACACACACACACACACACACACACACTCTCACACACACACACACACACACACACACACACACACACACACAGAGCGTTGTAGCATATCAGAGTGAGCATGACTCCCACACTCTGTGTTGAGCTTTGCTCAGAAGCCGTGGTGACATCACTCCACCCGTCTAACTTGTCCCCGTCCATCAGCTCGAACGCTCCTCGAAGCTGATTGGCCGCAGCCGCGTTGGGTTTGCGTCTGCTTGAAGGAACCTAATCCTCATCGGAGAAGGTTTCCGGGTTCCTGGCAGGTCCCGTGTTCTGTCCAGCAGACGTGTTAAAGGTCGGGGGTCAGGGAGGCTCCGCCCCCTCCGTCTCGTGGAGTCCAGTGGATCAGAGTCGGCTGCAGGAGAACCTGATGTTCCCTGAGCCTGTGACGGCGCAAATGGGATGTTGCCCATTTTTTTGCCAAGGTCGAGGATCGGGAAGCATCGACTTCCCCGCTAACCGAGGTGGGCGGGGTTAGCGTCCTGCCCCGTCTGCAGGGGTCCTCGCGGACACGGTGTGAGATCTGCAGCGACAAGCGGAACAAATGTCAGTAATGAGGTCAACTTCAACTCTGAGTCTGAGAGGACGTCAGAGCTGACACCTGCTCGCTCGCTCTCTCTCGCTCTCTCTCTCTCTCTCTCTCTCTGTCTCTCTTTGTCTCTTTGTCTCTCTCTGTCGCTTTCTCTCTCTGTCTCTCTCTCTCTGTCTCTCTCTCTCTGTCTCTCTGTCTCTCTGTCTCCCTCTCTCCCTCCCTCTCTCTCTCTCTCTCTCCCTCTCTCCCTCTCTCTCTCTCTCTGTCTCTCTGTCTCTCTGTCTCTGTCTCTCTCTCTCTCTCTCTCTGTCTCTCTGTCTCTCTCTCTCTCTGTCTCTCTCTCTCTGTCT
>JAFBJT010108265.1:149670-160490 GCA_016785325.1 Chascanopsetta lugubris
TCATCACAGCTGTGTGTGGACTCGCATCATATCTGTCACATGAAAACATTTGTCACTGTAAGAGTTCCTCCAGCATCACGTCTTTCTCTAACATGTTAGAAAAATGTTTAATGGCATTCAACCAATCAGATGCATGATAATGTTAACTGATCCAAGTGCTTTAATTATTCTAATTCATTACTCTGACACAATGATTTTGAAATTATAGTGAGACATGGATTTGGGTCAGGTCAAGGAAAAAAAGGAGAATATAGTTCTTGAAAAGTGTAACAAAAGTAACAAATGAGAAGAAAGTCATAATTTTAGGTTGTGTGTCATGAATATCACAACATTTTATGTTTATTTAATTTATTTATCCAACCATGTTTTTTAATGTAAAGGTACAATGCATGAAATTAATTACATCTAGTGGTGATATGAAAACCCCAACAACATATAGAAAAATAAATCAAGTCAACTAAATCTTACACACTGGACCTTTAATTGTGACTTTCTTCACCAAACATTTTCTGAGATCCCATGATGGATGTATTTGTTAAAATAATTTACATAAAGTTTCTTCTCCCATCATCACCCAGTTACATCATGTGATGCAGGCAAAGTGAAGCACCCTGTGTCAGAGAGGGAGGGTTAAGGCTTGATCTCCTCTTAGATGCTCATGCCATCGTTAACATGCCTTTCAAAAACAATTTTACTTACATGGATTAAAAAACCGAATCCTGTCTAATGTGTGTTAATGTCTGGAGCGAAAGCTGATTTCTTTTTTTAAAAGATCATCCTCGTGTTCAGACATTTTGAAAACAAATGCACCACAGTGGTGCCGTTTGTTACAAATCTGCATTAATACAACAAGCTACAGCATTCACTCCCTTATTATTCATAATCCACCTCAAAATAAAGGGAACTTAATTAAAGAGCTAGTGCGTCAGATTCAGGAGAATTATTTCTATTTGAATGATAGAATATTAAATTATTCTTGTTTTTATATGCAGGCAACTGCCTGAATGCACAAATGGTTGTTTACATTGTCCTTAAATGAGCCTTTTAATATTGGCAGAGGCAAGTCCTCTCTTACCGTATTTCTTTTGAAAACATAAATATGATTTCAAATGTGCTCACTCCGACACGCTGCACCTTTAAACCCAAGGAAAAGAAAGTAAAGTGCCACAAAAATATAACGCAATTAACCAAGGTAACAAAAATAAAACCAAGATAGCACAGCTGATGAGTTACAAGATATTTAATTACTGACTGAGTCTAAACCTTTAGTTCACTGGATTGTGAGCGATGTGAGATCTGAGAGTTGACTTTGGACATAATGCAAATCATCTTATTCTCTGTCATGTTCGAGGATGTCTGATCCAGCTGTGAGGTCTGGGTGAGATCAGCATGATGCTGAGCAGAGATGTCAGGCTGCTGCTGCTGCTGCTGCTGCTGCTGCTGCTGCTGCTGCTGCTGCTGCTTTTCACCTCACCCCTACAGCTCCGGTGAACTTGCACGACATAACTGGAGTAAAGCGGCTTCTAACAGCTTCAGAGGAGAAGTGACGGGCGTGTGTGACAGCCTCAGTGTGTGTGTATGTGTGTGTGCGCAGCGTCTCATCTCACAGCTCCTCTCACTCAATCTGACACCTGTCAGTAGCTGAATCCTGAGATGATGATGAGAAGTCACTGTGTAACATTCCCGTCTGAAAAAGGACCAGCAGGTTCTCAGTGCACGTCACGATGCTTTGGAGCTGCGGTGATGTCTCACTCCGAACACCTCATTCATCTCACTCCCGCGACGCGAAGCCGTCAGCCGATGACACAAACGAGTACATCGGTCACGTGATCACATCTCGGCAGCATTGGAGTAAATGTGTATCATGATTGTTGGTTTGCACGGACTTGTAGGCTGAGATGAGTCTTGAATGAGGGATTTGACAGCAAAACCGGGACCTACTCTAAAACGTGGCTCTGGTGCCGAGGCTGAAAGTGCATCTTTCGTATACCAGGATGCCGCGAGCGGGTCTAACGTTCTTCTCGGGGCCACAGTGCACGTAAGGTGCCTGGGAGACAGCTGAAAAGTGTTTCTACACGTTTCCCTGTAACGCGCAGTTTCATGGCTTCTTACTCATTCAAGTTCACAGGGGAAGACTGGTGCCACAAGGGCTCAGTCCAGGGGCTGCGGGTCTGCTATAGGCATCGTGTGCAGAACCTCGTCCAGTAACTGCAGCGCTCGGTGCAGGTGAATCTCGATCCAGCACGGCGTCTCCTTGATGCTCTGCCGAGGGTAGTCGGGCCCCCAGCCCTTCACGAAGCTCATCCTCAGGATGCACAGCCTCCGCAGGTCGTCCACTCCGATACCGGCGGCCGCCGACAGACCTGCGAGGAGCGGGGGTCACGACGAGATCAGCGCAATGCGGTGCGTGTGATTTGTAAGCTAATCAAGTATCAAATATGTTCTACGGGGACATCTTGATTCCTTTCTAAATGCAGACTACAGCATACGTAACCAAGTCTCAGAGCTCATTTTCTAAAGCGTAAGCTGGCATTACCCCCGTCTCTGCCTCCCACTGCTTCTCTGTGTGAATCCATGTTTACAGTCCCTGTGTCTTACTGATAGCTGGAGCGATCCCTCCCACTGATCCAGGTCCAGGTATATTTCCAGCCACAGCTGCAGCCTGAGCTGCTGCTGCCGCTTGAGCGGTGGCCGCCTGCTGCTGCATCTGTCTGTGACACTGGCGAAGGTCAAACACCTGGGGAGAGAGAGGGGGAGAGAGAGAAGGCTTTAAATACTGTATGTTGAGAGGCAATTAGCCCCCTGCACAGAGGGGATGGTATGTAAATACCACCCGGATCAGGGGGAGACGTGTAAAGCTTCAGCACCAGTGAAACATCATCAACAACAGTCAGAATGTCCCACGAGATAGAGAAAGAAAGACGTCTGCTAAGATGGATTTTGTATGTGGGGGCTGACACTCGCTTCCGTACCTTGATGTAAGCGCTGGGGTAGATTTTGTGAACGGCGTCTCCAGGGGCTCGGCCCGCCTCCCTGTCCAGGTAGTAACTCTGGACGAACACGGCGTGGTCGCTGAGGCATCGCACCCACACGTCACCTTCACCTTTACATTCAAGCTGGACGCCTTTACCGATGTGAAGCCTGAGACGGAGGGGAGGACAGAGCAGGGAATACAAGGTGGACTCCATGATTGATTTCTAAATGACTCTTTATATCATTAGCTGAAGAGTATACAGTAAACGATTCAATCCTCCAAGAGCATGGGTTCTCATTTGCAGCTTTTGTTACACTCTAATGTAGCTCCAATATCTGTCATTTCACCACATGGCAGTAACTGATTAAAGGTGGATTCTGTAAATGGTTTCTAAAACACTTTTTGTCTCATTGTTTGAATTCTCTTTCACTGGTGCCACCAACAAACGGACAGAGAAAAGGTGGTGATGAACCATTTCAATAATGTGCATTGGATTTGTCAACAAGCGTCAAGAAGAGTAAGAATTGTATTATATCACTCATTATCATCCACTTGGTGCACGTGTCACCTACCTGGCTCTCTCGATGGCCTCAGTGCGATGAACGTTGCTGAGCTGACCCAGGCAGAACCTGTCCCCTCCAGAGGGGTCAACGTAACCATCCACTGTCACAATGGGGCAGGTAGATGGAACTTTAAAGGTCTCCCCTACCTGAACGTCCATCTCAAAATAGGCAATGGAACACCAGTAGTCGGGAGCTAAAACATAGAGAGGAAGGTGAAGTCAGAAATCTACAACATCGCTTTAGCGTTCAAATCTTTCATCCGAAACGAAGAACAAAGGATGGCGGGACCTCACCTGGGTGATTGGATATGGGGGGCTGGAAGGCGAGCTCATTGTGCACAGGCCCTGAGGCAAAAACAAACACGGCAGTGAGCACCAGCTTCACAAAACACAAATCTAGGATTTTGTGATGAATATTCATTTACAGGCAGAGAAAGAGGGCGCTTACAGTAGTGTGCTGGATGTGGCATGGGAGGGTGGTGCTGTAGATGACCGTTGGTGTGGTGGGGGATGTTAGGGGTGAAACTGCTGTTCCTGGACCAGGAGGAGCTGGCACCTGGCAACCAAAAAAAAAAGGGAAGTCTATATTGGAAGGAGAGCAACTGTACAGCAACTTGCTGTCAATGATATAAAGATGCACAGCAAGAATTCTTAATTATCTAAGTTTTAACATGTTGGTTTTCTTCATTTATAAATCAGCTAGAAGCCCATGTCTCACACACAAACGCATACAGACAAAAAGAGGCGGTTCGTTGTGCTCGGATATTTTTTTCTTACTGCCTGATCCAGCAGCCATGGCCGGGAAGGAAGACGCCGAGGCGGAGGCGGAGGCCTCGGCGGGTTGGAGCAGGCCCGGGGTCGCGAATGAGTCAGAGGGGGCCGGGCGGCTGCCGGACGGGGGATGCTGGATGGTCTGCATGGAGTGGCCCCCGTCCATGGACGACAGACTCGGCTGTCCGTCGAAATCATACTCATCCTTGATCATCCCCGAGCTGGACGTCGAGGTGTTCAGGCTCAGTCCTGATAAGTCTGTGGGCCGAGAGAACGAAGCGGCGGAGCAGGTCACTGACCATCCATGACGGCATTTCGAGAGAACACGAACCGAAACCTCCTCATTTACTCACCGATGCTGGGAGACACCACTCTCTCGTAGTGATACGGGTTGACGCACACATTGTCACACTTGAGGTCAAAGGCGAACTGGCAGAACTTGACGTGCTTCAGTTCATTCTTGTGCAGGTCAGGCCACCGCCACAGCCGTGCATAGATGACATGCGGGAAGCCTTTACGTCCCGCCACCTGGTGGCACAGAGAAACAGGATCAACTCTCTGTCCTCACAGCTGAGGCCAAACACAGGGTTTAAAGTGATCGCTGCAAGATGGACGACACCGCCGCCCCCCCCCCGCCCCCCGTCCCCCATTGTTCAGACGGATAGAATAGCCCTCTACAGTCACACTGCCATACCTGCAGCCGTCCATCAAGTGTCCTCTGGATGGTCACACACTTGCTGGGGTGGGCCCCGTTGGTGGTGATGGCGGTGATGAGGGAGTCCAGCTCATCCTTCTTCTCCTTCAGCTTCTTTACCAGGCTCTCTATGGCTCGCTTGGCGAAGGTCTCGCTCTCGCCCCCCTGCCTGTGACACATCAGGCTGTGCACGATGCTCAGGCAGGCGTCGTTGCTGGTGGGTGTGTTGGTGACAGACATCTTAGGGTTTGTGTCCCGGATCTAACTCTCTCTCTCTCTCTCTCTCAGTGTTTTGAGTGCTGCTGACACGGTTTCACATCATTAGGACACTGGAGGAGTGAGGCTGTCGATACGATCATTCAGCTGTCATTCACTGGCGGGACCACACACACATCTCAGAGGGAGTGGCACAAACCTGAGAGCAGATGATGACATACAACTTTTAATAATACTGTTGAAGAGAGCGGTGTCCTGTGTGTGAGAGTGAATATAGCCTCATGTCCAATGCTCCATGTAAGGACATTAGTCATTTAGAGATAGAGCCGGTGAAAGGGATTCACCTTTAATCTACCTCAAATGTTTTCACCCTTGATACTCTGCATATTGATGATTCCCCGTTGTCTGTGTTGGATTTTAATTATGATAAAAATAGTATTCAGGTGATGCCGAACCCCAGCATCAGTTCAGTTGTTTAAGTTGTGTTTGATATTTAACATTGCACATATTCTACAGCCTATCTTTATCAATAACCACTCTCTGTCGTCCTGTCCGCCCGCAGGAGTTGGAACCCGTCCAACGCAGCGGTCGAGTCCGGTGTTTGCGCCGTTAGCCATGCCTCTGTTATTAGCATCATGCTACACTGCCGGCACTCCCACTGATGCCGGGTTAGCGCCGTTCCCCACGGTGACGGGAGGACGGGGGGCAGGTCTAGATCATCTCCTCCTGGCTCGGCGTGACACCCCTCCTCCCCGTCTCTCCCTCCTCAGCTCCCGGGGGACATCAGGTCGCTCCTCCGGCAGTAGCGCACGGAATGCTAACAGCTGGTCCCGAGTGTAAACAACGGGACCATGGCAACAAGCGGGGTCGCGAAAAAAAAAGTGCGAAAGTGACGAAAATGACCAGAATGAATTTGAGCGTTTTGGGGTCCATTACAAGACCAGACAAGTGTAAAACAACGTAGAGACACAGAGACATATACTAAAGAAAAATAATTGAAAACAAGAGAAAGCTCAGAGAGAGAGAGAGAGAGAGAGAGAGAGAGAGAGCAGGAGCTGCTGGAACTGGCTGCCACTCGTGCGGCACCGGAACTCCCTCACTATTTATACACTGTAAAAACTCTACGACTGTAACTAATGAGTGGAAGCCATCGCCATAACAGCAGCAGCAGCAGCAGCAGCTTACCAAAGGTGGGTCAGTATTTTCTCACGTGCAGAGTAACACTGAGGTGTTTGTGTTGCAGTAAAATAAAGTGAAAGTTGTCGTGTCTGCCTCGTTAGACAAGCGGCGCCACTCTGGCTGCAGTTACTTCAACCAACTGTGTCAAGCGACTGTACAGGAGCCACACCCCCGGCAGAGGGCACACTCCGCCTTCAAAATAAAGGCTGCTCGAGACTACTATATACTGTGTTAGTGTGATGAGGAACTGAGGTGATTAAGGGAAAAACTCAAATGGACATCTACTGCCTCCTAAGACTACAATTAAAACATATATTGATCGCCAGTTCATTTTTCTGAGTTTATTTGGAGAATTTAATATGAGGACAAAATCTACATTTAGTATTTCAGCAGTTTATTTAAAGGCGAATAATGATAAAATAATTTTAAAAAATTATAAAAACAGTCACACATAAGAGTTTTTGAAACAAAATGTCTTATGTGTAAAACGTGATTTCCAGCATACAGACCGGAAGTACTGCATGCCATGGAAACAAATCGACGATGTGTTGGTCTGCTACCTGCTACCACAAACACTAGCTAGCGAGGAGCACTGTTATTGCTAGCATGCTATAAGGTTGTTTGTTTGCTTTGAGTTGCTTCGCTGCCCATTCACGTTTACATAGCTTTATTTCACAGCGAGCGGTTTAACAACACAACCCCATTATGACAAACACAAGTTGACACGGGTCGGCGGAGTAGTTTCACTGTGGAGAGTGATTCACGCGAAGTAAACAACAAGCACTTGATGCTACCTGGAGTTAGCCGGTGTGGCAGCTAGCTAGAGTATAGAAAGGGGGGAGAGGGGTGCGACGACCAGCGTCTGTCCCAACTTACCGGAACAGCGTTGGAACCAAGTCGTCGCTGGAATAAAAACTTCCAGCAACATCACAAAGTCGGTAAGAACACACGTTGCTGTGGCTCCCTGTCTTCAGACTGAGGCGTCACACCATCCTCGATAAAAGCCCGGGAGAAACCGCAAGAGTCAAAGCTCAGATTTCGTGTGTCAAGTCTCAACCCACTTCACTTCGCACCCTTTCACTCCACTGCGCATGTGCAACACGAGAAGGTTTTTAACAGAGTCGCACCCTGATGTAGGTGTTTGGTCATAACTTTTAACATTGACCACTGTGCCTTGATTTGTCACATATCCTGCAGTCAAGCGATTTTCGCTCATGCAGTCCGGGTGCAGTTCCCGGTATCTTATTGTAAATCTTCTCTGTTTTCCCCGGTGTGTCACTCATATCCCAGACAATCATAATTGTTTACTGACACCCTCCTTTTAAACACTAACTCTTCAACATCCTCTTTCTGCTCCATCATCTCATGCTCTTTTTCTCCATCCAGTTGACTCACACTAGCACTCAACTCACTCAAATGAGCTTTCCAACTCGTTAAGTTCCAATTCCTCATATTCACCATGAGAGGGCAGTACCCGTTCACACTTTCCGTACGAGTCCCATATGGTCTAGCGGTTAGGATTCCTGGTTTTCACCCAGGCGGCCCGGGTTCGACTCCCGGTATGGGAACTTCGATCTTTATGTAAAACCTTGCACATTGCCGCTTCTGCTCTACCCGCACCATGTAAAAACCCATCAATCAACCACGTCACTTACTTGTCGTATTCGTGCCTCCTCCCACATGTACACTCTGAGTGCCCTGTTAAACTCTACCCCTACATTACCAATGGGTCCTCTCCATAGAGGCTGCCATATTACACCACAGGTGTTTTTCATTACAATTCAATAAGGGATGTGAGGTGTTTATTGATATAACCTGTCACAGTTATTATTAATGCTTATGTGCAAACCCTCTTTATTTGATCCCGTTTATGTTTAAACCCTGAGGCGGATTCAGGTCCATGTGCAACTAGAATGAATGGCTCCACTTTCTGGTCAGAGCTGTACAAATTGAATTTCACTCATCTTTTAGCTCCCAGTGTGTTAAGCGATAATGAGCGACAGTCACAGAGGCAGCCGTGACACGCGCTTTGCATTTAGGAAGGAAACATAGTCGTTGGATTCTTTTGCCTCTGAAATTTATTTGGCGTGAAAACGACGGTGAAGCGAGCTGCGACCATTCGTCCTTGTGACTGCGGAGGATGTAATTGCCTGGATGTTGATGTGCGGTGGCAGCTTGTGTTGGATGATATCACATGAAAGAATGAATAAACAGGGAATCATAGAGTTAAAATGCAAAATTTATCTCCTCCCTCGCTCAGACGACACAGAGGAAACATCTGCTGCTGCAGGGTTATTTCCACACTCTCCAACAAGTTGGCCGTGGAGTACTTCGGAGGCAGATGGCCGCTAATCGATTTGGAGTCGTACTCAAGAACACACAGGATGTGATTTTCAAAGTGTTTTGCACATAGCACACAAACAAGTGGGACGGCATGATTGGTCAGAGCTGATTTTCTCCAGAATCATCAAAGTATTTAACGGCGAAGCTGATCGGACATTATATATCACCTTGACAACCATCCCTCAGAGGCAAGACACATGACCGCTCTGTGTATGTGTGTGTGTATTAACGAGTGTGTGTGTGTGTGTGTGTGTGTGTGTGTGTGTGTGTGTGTGGGCTTTGCACTGCGCATCCATCAGCAAAGACTCCCAAGAGCACAGGCGGAGAGGTCAGTGATGTGATGACCGAGTGAGATCCAATCCGTCCATTATCCAGAACACTTGTGTTTTTGACGGTTACAGGTTGAGAGTTGGGGCCCATCGGTGCTGACCGTGGGTGGGAGGTGGGATACTCCCCGGAGAGGAGGCCAGTGTGTCATAAGGCCAGCATTTAGGTTGTGCTCCAGCTATGGTTAGGGTTTAAGGGTTAAGGTGGGGGTAAGGGGGGTTAGGGTTGATGGGTTAAGGGTTTTGGAGGAGGGGAATGGGGGTTAGTGTTAGGGGTTAAGGAGGAGGTGAAGAGGTTAGGGTGTGGTTTAGGATGTATGGAGGAGGTGAAGGGGGTTCGGGTTAGGGGTTAAGAGGAGGTGAAGGGGGTTAGTTTTAGGGGTTAAGGAGGAGGTGAAGGGGGTTAGTTTTAGGGGTTAAAGAGGAGGTGAAGGGGGTTAGTTTTAGGGGTTAAGGGGGAGTTGACGGAGGTTAGGGTTGGGTTTAGGGGTTAAGGTGGGCTAAAGGTAAGCTAAGGTGGATCCACATTGATAGCAGGTATAAATGTATGGGGTCAGGTGATTGTTCCATCGCAGCCTGATTACACAAGAATAAACATCATGATCTTCAAGGTGTAAAACAAGGCAACATTTGTATCAGTACAAAAGTAGACGATTCTCCAGAGGATGAACCGTAGTCTCTTGCTTGGTCATGGTAACACCCTCATGCCCCCCCACTCCCCCACCCCCCACCCAGCTTCTTCTTCTCCTTCTAGAGGTTGAAGCCTTTAATCCCGTCATTATTATGATCAACATTTGTTCACCTTGACTCGCGTCTCCGTCCATCTACTCCCCTTCCAACTTCCAAACTTCCCTCATACCTCCTGCTCCCTCTTTCCCCTCACATCTTTGATCCTCTCGGCCTTTTCCTCTGAAGCCCGGGCACATCACAAGCAGGGGGATGTATTAAATCTGAAATCTTTCCACTTCACCGGGATTCAGGAAATTGTCTACCCCGCGGGAAGTAAATGCAGATGGAGGGAGAGACGGCGGGGAGAGACGGATGGAGTCAAACGGCTGAGGGAAGGGGAGAAAAGAAAAAAAAAAACAGGATAAAATGGGCCGGGTGGGTATTTTGGAAGATGGATGGATGGGTTGTGAGTGTGGGAGAGACAGAGGAGGGGATGGAGGGATGGGAAGGGAGAAAGAGGGGGGGAGGGGCGTGTGGGAGAGGAGATGGGTGAGCTGTCTGTTTGAAGATAAATCAGAGAGGCAGCGTAGTGAGGAGGTCTAACTCCATGAACACACACACACACACACACACACACACACTCACACACACACACACACAAACAGATGTGTGCGCACACTCACGCTTGAGCTCACACACATGCAAACACACACACAAACACAAATACAGTCGCTCGCTGGCCCCCGCGCACACTCTGCCCCACGGCGAGGTGGTAAAAGGCCACGGCTGATTGGCCGCTGCAGGCTGATTTCATCCCCCGAGTGGCAGAGTGGTGCATGTTGGGATGTTTGGATACAAACGCAGTCGCCCGTGAAGGCATGAGGTAGGTCACTCCTCCGCCCCGACTCGGTCTCATCCCTCCGTCTGAAGCCCTCCCTCATGTCATCTTCTGCTTTTTTTTCCTGCTGTCCCTCCGTGGTTTGTCACCATCCCCCCTCCTTCACCCACAGGCCTTCTCTCCTCTCCCCCCCCCCCCCCCCCCCCCCCCCCCCCCCCCCCCCCCCCCCCCCCCCCTCCCCCCCCCCC
>JAFBJT010108266.1:0-12335 GCA_016785325.1 Chascanopsetta lugubris
TGTTCCCAGTTTAAACCTTAATGGCTCACTTTAGAGTAATGAAAAACAATGGGGGCTCTATGGAGGCCACCATGTTTTTACAGTAGTAAAAGTGGACATATTAAACATATTTTTAGTTTGAATGATAACTGAAGTCTACCATAGGTTCTCCTGTATGTTTGGGGGGGGGGCTGGTGTTTATAACAGGCAACTTCACCTCTAGACGTCACCAAATCGTACACACTACAGCCTTAAAGTGCTGCCGTCCTTTCAGCGGAAACCGTATGATAAACAAAACCGGGGAAACATTACAACACAGGCACAACATGCAGTGCACACACAGAGAGGGAAATTACAGATGTCCATCAGATGACTGTCCATGACAAACCTCAACCCATGTTTGTTTACAAAAACTACGGCCCACTCGCGTATGTGAATACGTCAAACGCTTTTACCACAAGAGCCCTGATATTTGTAGCGTTGCGTTAACTCGTACATTAACGTACATGCTTACCTAGTATACACAAACAGAGTACCTTCGATTTCGGTCTTCTCCTGAAATGAAACGTGACAATATGGGTCATTTAACAACATCCGCTAACATGCGAAATACTGTACATTACAGGAAGCAAGCGTCACCAGCTAACGTTTATAACTCAGGCAAGAAACGCTACGTTTTTATAAACGGCACATAACGTGACGTCAGAGCTATACTCGAATGAAACAGCCTGTCTGTGATTTTATCGTATGTGCGTAGTTGACTCCTTCCATAGCAAACACATTCATTTTGTTTTTGTTTTGTTTTTGATTCGATTTAGCGATTAGATAGCATTAGCATGCTAAGTCAATGTACCACACAGGTTGGGTTCCGTTTGGAGACTCACCCACTCGTTGGTCATAGAGTTGAAGTTGTAGAGAGCCACCTGGCCGGTGACATCAAGAAGTTTATTAATGTACGGGTCCTGTCTCTGTAGAGCCGCCAGGCTCATCATATGTCCTGCATTTACCACCTCCATTTTGGATACGAGTGTTGCTTCTACACGGTTAGATTTGTGCGGACACTTGAAACTTCCGCCGTATGCCGGAAGTTCGGGTTTAGGAAGAAGTCTGTCGTGCTGGATGCCGTGTTTGCTTTTTAAAAAGTGTTAGAATACCCGTAAAATGAAATGTTTGTCGGAAAAACGTATAGCATTTCGGATTAGTCTCACGTCTTAGCTTAGCCACTGTGTTTCAAACACCAATTTTACATATGGAGGTGATGACGGACACATTGAATCTCCAGTGTGTCCAGAATCTAAAAGTTAAGGGGAAATATCCCCCCCCCCCTTAATTTCCACCTTTCAAAAATCAAATTTACAAGAACTATATATCATTAGTGTGAAACCACTTGAATTTACAAATGATCGTTTTTGTGTTTTATTATTCAAGAAAGAGCGGTTTATATTTACACCAGGAGACTACGTTCACTCTGTTGAGGACGCCATGTTGCACCACCATGTTTTTTTCCTACCCAAAGATACGAGTGTAAATTCTGCTACATACCTGGAATGGACGAACAGGGTGAGTTTTAAATCACAGTTGTTAATCACATCCATTTTACTTTAAGTATAACATTTTGCATTTTGTTAAATTTTTGTATTCACATGTCATTAAATTAAGGATAAAGAATCCACAAACAATCATCCACTGTATCTGCATTTTATATAGCCCCACGTTGCCTTGCTGTATTTTTTATTTTTGGGTCCAATCTGACACATGGTATTTAATCTGAAGGACAATGTAGAATCATGATTGTTTGCATGCATACAACCAAACCACTCTTACCCGAAAATACAGTTTTACAGGATATTTCAAACTCCTGGATTATCTCAATATTGTCTCCTATAATCTAAAACTGTAGATTTATGATGTCTTGAAACCCACCATATATAGATTTGCAGGGAAAACATAGTTTATGAAGTTCTCATAATTCTTGTTTTTGGCTTCATTGGGCCACAGCTGCTCGTTTCACCTGCCACTGCAGAGGGAACATTGGGATTATAATCCCTGGGATTATGCGCAGCCTTGAAACTGTTGTCGCTCGTGCAGGCGCAGGTAATCCCATCACCTAACCTTCCACACAGCACCCGACAACTCATTACTTCTTGAATCGCGGTGGAGTGAGTACAGACACCGGCACTATGAAGCCACAGAGAAGAGCGAGGTGACAGAATGCCGTTCATTATAAGAGGAAGACGTCTGGGGGGTAAGTCTAAAGGATTGAAGAGCGTAGACTCTTTAGTGGTTTAAGGATTGGATGAGGATCAGTATTTATCCTAAGAACCAGACATTTCCCTGACCGTGGAAAGTTAAAGCAGCCTGTGTTAGAATTGTTTGTTCTCACACGTTTTATGTGGAACTTAAGTATAAACACACAAAGATGCAACTGTCTACATGATCCTGACCTACACGCGCAAACAGAAAGTCTTTATTAATGTTGTTTTTAAAATGTGATTATAGATGTAATTTTCTTAGATACATTCAAAGGTCAAGCTTTGATAGGATGGCAGTGATCTACATTTGCGTGCGTCTCTGTGGCTGTTTCTGTCACTATCACATGCTTCCTAATGTAAATACTATTAATGCAATTGAAGCAATTGGATCTAATCACCAATGGATGACTCTGTATTGGCTCCACACACTGTTTGTCATCATCTTGTAGCCTACATGGCTTTTCTGAGTGTGTGTGTGTAGCTGATCATTAGCTAGTTTTTCTTTTTCATTTTTGAATGTTTTCACAGTTGTTGTCTTTATTATTTGAGCCAGCGGACCATAAAGCAACCATGAGTAAGAGGAGGCATCTCTACTTTGGATGTTGCAGCAGAACACCTCTTATGGGCTTTAATGAAAACAACCAATCAGACCTGCATGTGCCAGTGCTCCCATAGAAACACCTGTATGATCATTCATGTTTAACATTTCTGTCAACTGAGGCGGTAGAAATGGGAATGATTTCACATAAATATTAATCACTGGACTTTGAATACTTCGACTTTGATTAGGCGTGTGTTGAAATCACATATGGATTGGTTCTGGTTTTGTTTTGACTGTCCACAGTGAGGAGAATTCGATTCCTAATAAGAGTAGTTGCACGCGTAAACCTCTGTGAGTGTGTGTGTGTGTGTGTGTGTGCGCGCGCATTTCCAACAAGCATCGGCACAGTGCGCGTGCTTCGTTCCAACTTTCGTCCATCCTCGGCCTCGGTGCGCGGACTCATTGGCGGACAGCAGACTGACTGGCTGCCGCTCTCGGTCCGTCCTCCTCCGATCCGCCGTGTCCGCCGACAGGCACCCGGATGTGGCGGAAACGTGCGGCGCTGCTCTCGGGCTCCTCTGCCGTGCTCGGGAAACCTTTCGGGATTACGAATGGATGCCCGGCCCGGGTTCGGGCTCGCGCGGTCGGTGTCTCCAGCGATAAACTGGGTCTGAAGCGGATTGTTTCGATGTGGATGCGAGGATGCAAGTAGCGGATGAACAGTGTGGAGGTAAAAAAAAAAAAAAAAGCTCTGGAGGAGAGTTGGGGCGAGGGGGCGAGAGAGCCCGTGGGCTTTGGTCTGCCATCCCTGCATGTTGACATATTCTATTCTAGTCTCTGTCCTAATGATTGTTATTTTTCTGTTGTGATGAGATGGCGTGTTGACATTGTGAGTGTTTGTCCAAACCCACTCAAATGGATGAATTGACAGTCGGTTCTCAGTCAGATCCACAAGGAAATGAGCGGAGACTGAATCATAGTAAAGCATTTGTTTGGTCCTCGTCATCTACTGGAAGTGTTAGAGTGTGAGACCTCACTTGCGGAGGATGCTTTTGAGTCGGTGCGCCCTCACAGAGTGAACAGATGGAGACCAACTTTTCTAGTGTGTGTGTCCCCCCCCCCCCCCCCCCCCCCTCCCCCCCCCCCCCGACCCCCTGCTGTCAGTGTGTAAACACGTTCAAAACAAACATCTGTAGGTCACAGTCAAGTCACGTGGCACGTGCCACAACTGCTGAGATCACTCATTTCACAGACACCACTTTGAATTATTATTATTATAACTATTATTATTATAATTATTATTATTACTGTTGTTTTGTTGTTGTTGTTATTATTATCATTATCATTGTTATTATTATTATCATTATCATTATCATTATTATTATTATTATTTTATTCATTTATTTATTTATGTATTTATTTATTTATATTGCTGTTGCTCTTCTCAATTTTTTCCCATTTTCAACCGCTTACCCGGAGAGCCAGGTTGTGGGGTATTTCTACTTGAGCACATTGGGCAGTGGAGGTATCAATGTTGTGGCCAGGGATACCGGAGCCCGTCTCAAGCTGGATTCGAACCAGCCACCTTTGTGTCCAAAGTGATGATTGGAGAGCGATTTGCATATCTCAATGGGGGAGCTGTATGGATCCCATGAGGTGTAGCCGAGGGGCAACCTCCGGTGCGGGCAGATGAGGCACCGTAGGAAGTGAAAAGACTTGCCCTTCGTAGCGTAACCGCTGGAGTTTGACTCCGAAAGGGAGCGAATCCCCGTGAAATCCCACGATGAAAAGCCTGGGACACATCACTCACACGTTTTCCCGTTACAACTGTACGGGGGTGAATTTTTTCGGACTCCCTTATTTAGACTTTTGAAATTGCGCGTATTTAGGGCCACGGTCCCTTGACTGCCACCCGAGCGGGTGACGGCACCACGCGCCGACCCACAGCTCCGTGTGTGTTCCGCCTCTTTGCTACGCGACGTCCATCTTTATATCCGGTCCATGGGTGGAGCTGAGACTCAAAGTCACTGTGTCAAGGACACTGTCTATTTTGCTGGAAGTTTGCATTGATTTTGATGACATTCATCCACACATGCAGTCTCTCTCTCTCTCTCTCTCTCTCTCTCTCTCTCTCTCTCTCTCTCCCTCTTTTATCGATTCTTCGAAGTCTAGAGTAAAAATTCCGTTTCATCCAAACTCCAACCTCTTCCCCATAGAACTTGTCCTGCTTTATACAATCAGGCCTGATTTGTAAAATTCGTTCTGCAAAAAAATGACATGTTGCCAAATAGAACGTTTTCCAACAGACGTGCTGTGTGGATAATAGTTGCTGTGAGAACTTTTCATGCGGGTGTTTTCATTTATGGTCTGACTGACAGCCTTGGACTCTTCCCTCTGTTTTCTCCCCCCCTCCCACAGGGGCACAGTATGCCAGCAACAGAGGGGCCACTCCCTCCACCGACGCCTCGGCACTCTGGTCCGAAAGCGTCACCCATCTGCACCGTCTCCATCCACCAGAACAACTGCAGGCTCCAGCCAGCACCGGCAAGCCAGTGGGTTCCTCCTATGGCCTCCTCGACGCCAACAGTGGCGACCAGGACCCCGGTGCCACTGCCTCCGGTGTCAGTCCGGTACTTGCCTGGCATGTGGCTATTAGCGCCGCTCGTCAAGCGAAGGGCGAGGCTGCAAAGCCCGACTCGGGCCCTGGGTCCTCGGCCGCTGGACCGGCTCCCGTGGGCTCACTGGCACAAAGGAAAAGGCAGCAATATGCCAAAAGCAAAAAACAAGGAGGGTCCACAAACAGCAGACCACCCAGAGCTCTGTTCTGCCTCACCCTCAACAACCCCATCCGCAGGGCCTGCATCAGCCTGGTGGAGTGGAAGTATCCTTTGGTCCAATGGAAGAAGGGTTGCAGATCTTTGGGAGCCTGAATAGAATAGAATTGTTTTTCTTTTTTCAATTTCAGTCAGTGACACGATGAACCAAAAACTGTAGTCACGTCATCTTACACCGCTTATCCAGTAGTCTGGGGCATGGGGTATTTCTACCAGTAGACATTGGGCAATTCAGGGTATCAGTGTCAGGGCCAGTGACTCTGCAGCAGTGTCTGAGGGGGATTCAAACCAATGACCATTGCTTCCCAAGGCAACTGATGTAACTACTGAGCCACTGCTGCCCCCCCCCCCCAAAAAAATTTAGTTTTGTATGATAATGTCAAATATAAGATGAAATCCTGGATTCAAATACTTTCATATTATATTATTTGAATGAACTTTTGAGAATCTGCTGCAGAAGCAAGTCATCTCTTCTTCTAATGAGCATAATCAACCTTCTTTTATTTGGAGCCTCTTGCCGCTGGTGCAAAACCTGTGGATTTACCCGAAACAACCCAATAATCAAGTCAGCCATGAAAGTCAACTTCATCTGTCAAATCCAAAGTCTTTCACCACATCCTGATACTTATCACCTGTTCTCTCTTTGAGATTTTCTTTATTTGTCCCTTGACAATCTGCCCCCAGACCGTTTGATATCTTTATACTTTTGTCTATATTTGCCAACTGTGTGGCCTTAGCCATCTACATCCCTTTCCCTGGAGACGACTCCAATTCCACCAACCAAGAACTGGTAAGTCGCTCTGGACAATTCAAAGTCAAAACGTTTGATTATCATGTCAATGGAATTGAAGGGCTTGGTTGTGGGTCAAAAGTGCTGAGGTCTCACTAAGGCTTTGTGTTTTCCTCTTCAGCTGGAACTGTTCTAGACTTATTTCATGCAATTCCTGTGGTGTCGCAATCTAAAGACAGATTTGATTTGATTGCTCAAATTTGAATTGTGCTCATCAATTCATTGGCGTTGGGAGGAGGAGGAGCAGGAATCAAAGGTTTCTACCGCAGAGGCTTCGTTGGCCGGTTAGTTGTGCGAGAAAGGTTGGAAGAGTTTGGCCACTGCACTTTTCCAGCAATGTTTGGATGGATGTATCAGGTTTCTGTTCTTGTTCTCTCGACAAACACGGACGCTAATATGTACACACACGCGCACACACACACACACACACGCACACACACACATCTGCGCATTAGCAATTATGACCCTAATTTCACGTCCATTCATGTGAGAAGAGAATGTCGTTTGGGCTGTATCTTATTTAGAAAATCCGTTTTTATAGAAAGATGGGATTGTGGTTGATGTGACATTGGACTCGGTGTAATGCAGACTCGGGTATTTGTGTTTTCACTCCATCTAATGAAGTCGGTTTGAGTGTGAGGGGCGGCAGCGCGAGTGAGAGTGTTTGTAAGTGTGCGTGTGTGCGAGGGGGAGAGGGAGCAGGTTGAGGGATTAACCAGGGCGCTGGATTAGTGGACAGTGAATGAGTGGAGGTTACTGAGGGAGGGGGGAGGAGAGGAGGGATGGAGAGAGAGTGGGGTTGGTGGGTGGGCGGAGCTTGTGAGTGGGAGGGTTCGAGTGAGTGAGTTTTTCCCACGAGCGTGGCATCTGTGTGACGCGCCACACGCCCGGTTCTTCACGGACCTACTCCGTTAAAGGTGCAGTGTGTACGATTTTGGTCGTTTTTGTCCCTTCTATGGGTAAAAGAAATACCACCAAACAAATCACATACGGATTCACGCGAGGAGCACGTCCTCTCTACGGGGTCCGCCATGTTTTTCCACAGTAGCCCAGAGTGGACATACGAAAACAAGTTTTGAGATTGAAGGACAGCTGACGTGAGATGGTGGATACGACGCATTTTCAGGACTAGATGTCACCAAATGTGACACACTGCACCTTCTGAATACATGTTGAATAGATAAATAAATATATAGACAAGACAAGTGTGGTGCTCTCTCTCTCTCTCTCGAGTGTGTGAGCTGGGGCCGGACCACCGTGTATACGCTCGCCGTCCAGCTGTCTAGTTCCACTTTGCAGGCCTCCGCAATGGGTTAGTTCTATTTTGTGTGTGTGTGTGTGTGTGTGTGTGCATCTGGCTACTGGCTGACACCCCCCCCGCCCCCCCCCCCCCCCCCCTCCACCTCCTCGTACTCTGTAGAGTGGAGAATGATTCATATCTCAATGAGCGGGTTTGTGAGTTAGCAGACTTGAGACCACCCCTTTGGCCGCTTGCTGAGTAACACACACACCTCATAATCTGATCGGAGGCCTGTCTGAATTTGCTGTGTGAGTTTATGGATTGAGGGAGCTGTCTGCATGTGTGTCTGAGTGAAAGGCTTAAACATATAGATATGATATGTGATATTTGTGCAGAACCCGAACCCGAACGCTAACTCCAACTACAACCCACACAAAGCATGACACAATGTTCCTTATTTACAAATCATGATCATGAATCACTTCTGTCAGATTAAAAAATATGACAAAACAATTACATTCCAACATTTTCATAAATTCATTCTAACCTAAGTCCCCCCCCCCATTACCCTTAAATGTATATTTACATGAGGAGGGGGGGGGTCGTCTTTATGGAAGCTGTCATGTTTTTACAGAAGTAAAAGTGGACATATTAAATTAAATGACATATTGAATGATAACTGAAGTCTACCACAGGTTCTCCTTTATGCCCGGAAGGGCGAGGTGATGGATACAATAATATTCACCTCTAGATGTCACCAGATCTTACACACTGCACCTTTTTTTTTTATAGCTAATTATTCGATCAATGATATCAAAGGACTGAACAGGACGAGGTTTAGCTGTGGATCAACGTATCATTTACTGTTGTTTCTCACGGAAACCCAGATTCCTTCCAGGCTTCTCTATGAGTGTTTGTGGTCTGTGTTTCTCTTGACTGAGATTCAGAGAGGTTTTATCGTCGGTTGGTTGTGGGCAGGTCCCCAGAAGTGAGTCACTCAATTTCAACCACCTGTGTTTTCTGTGAATGTGTGTGTGTGCGTGAGCTTCGCTTTCTGAGAACCATTTGGATCCTAGACCCTATGAATTGAGAACATTTTGCCAATCCTCACTTTTTTTTCAGCAAGTTGTGCTTGGGATTGTTTGTTTGTGTTTTGAATATGTTGTGTGTGTGTGTGTGTGTGTGTGTGTGTGATTCTGAGGACAGAATGTTAGGTTGCGTCATCCCTCTCTGTTAAGGATTAAAGGTTTAGACCAGAAGGGAAATGAGAGTCACACTAAGCAACACACTACTCCATCAAGCATGTGAGTGTGTGGGCGTGATCCTCTCCTCTTATTCCGTATTGTCTCTGTGTTCGTGTGCATCGTATCAAAAGACAGACCGGTGGATGGTTGTGTCTGCAGAGGAGTCGTTGATGGATGTTTGGACGTGAGGAATAAAACAATAGAAATAGATCAGGACACGACAGACAGATCGTTGTCTGTATGGTTTGAAGGAACTTTAAACATTAGAGATACACTGAGGTAAGAGTCAATGAATGATAATGATCAGGATTTCTTTATTGTCATTTTTATGTAACGTAAAGAAATAAATATATAGAGATTTGATGCAGTGGTAAAATATTAATGAATAGAATGAATAAAAAGAAAATGAATTGGATTATTATCAATATAGCAAATTTATTTCAAATAAATAAGGCACACATCATTGTCTAAATGTCAGGAGTGTGTGTGTGTGTGTGTGTGTGTGTGTGTGTGTGTGTGTATCTGGGTGACAAAATGTCATCAGCATTTTCACATGCCTCAGGGCTTGTGCGCATGTGCATCTGTGTGTGTCTGCGTTTGTGTGTCAGAGAGAGAGGGAGAGTAACTCAGCTACTAACTGTTAAGCTGACATAACACAATTGATCTCTATTCTATCATTTTTTAAACATTTTGAAATAATCTAACTCGTTGATTCAATAAAGATACAAAAATATTGAGTCAATATTTCTGATGTCTGCCACTGTCTCCTGTACTAGCAACCTGGCAACCCTCTGTTGACTCTGCGTCAGAGCTGGAATGATATAGGAGGTGGGCTGAGCTTGGTTCTGCAACTTCTGGCCTTGTTGTACTTTTGGGGTCCGAGGACTTTGATCCGTTAGCCTCCATTGAGGGGGAAATCACCTGTTAATCAGCAGGTTTGTTTTGACTGATCTTCACCAAAGATTGCACTCATACTCTCTCTTTAAATTGTGAGGATTTCCCAGTTTTAAAAATCTCCTTTTGTGGCCGGGCTCGAAAAAGACACTCCAGCTCGGAATGGACTGGAGGGGCCCGATCTCAACCTTATGTCAAGTTCTTATTGAATATCCATTCTCTTACTCACCGGATTTACCAATGCATTTTTGTTTTTGTATAGATATGCGGCAACATTGTAAGATGCGAGTGTGTCTGTGTCCGTGTGTGTGCGTGAATGTGTGTGTGTGTGTGTGTGTGTGTTTGTTTGTGGGTGTGCTGTCACAGTCAAAGTAGCCCTGAGTCATCTCATACTGCTTGATTACAATGCAGTCCCATCGCCGTGAGTCACGTCTCTGCCTCTGCTCTCTCTCTCTGTGCAACAGCGGCAACACTGACATGAATCTGTGAAACCTCTCCCACGTTTATGTTTAGTTCCTCGACACCAACTCGCACAACACTGGCATTAAGGCTTTCTCCTCGTTAGGAACATCAGACTCCCCCCGGGAGCGTTTTTGAATCATGGCCAGTTCATTCGACTCGGGTCATTCACCTCCCAGCGTCCTCCCATATCTTCTGGTGTCCCCCAGGGCTCTGTCCTTGGACCCCTCCTCGTCTTATCTAAGGTTTACGTCACAGCTCTCCCTCTGTATCTCCCCCCTCCCCCCTTCTGCTCTACTCGTTGCTCACTACTCGACACGCCCACCTCGTTGACCCGAGCTGTGCCTCGTCACCTATCATCTACCCTCCTTTATTAGCCCCCCCCCGTCTCACGTTCACACATTGCCCGTTCGTCATGTGCTGAGCCATACATTCCAGCGTTCATCTGCTTGCCTTCCCGTGTCCGACCTGTTCCGTTCCTGACCCGTCTCCTGTCGCCTTACCGGAAAACTCCACCCGCCTCCCAGATCGCCTACCATCTACTCTTTGTGAATCAGCCACCATTTGAACTCTTGGATCCAAACCGAAGTTGTCTTTCCCGCATCTTCCAATCACAAGTTGTTTTCTTGGTCGCTGAGCTGTGGGCAAAGAGCTAAACCAATGAAAATGACAAAACAGTAGAAGAGGTGACCCTGAGACTTTAAAAATGTGGAAGATGGTCCACTTAAATTTACAAGAACACAGACATTCATTTTCTTTTATTTGCCGTCATAACAGACTTTTAAATACACCAATTAGAATAACACGAGTAAATGTACAACCACGATAAATATTTTCTGTGATCGTATTTTTCCGTCAAGCCTGAGCTACACTGTCAGTAATATGTGTCCATGTAGAAGTCCAGATATGTAAGTCTGTTGTATTTATATTCATCATGATGCTCCTCCACCTGCTTTCACATACAGCTCGTCCTGCTGCCGTGACAACTGTGGCCACTCTTGGATCCAAACCGAAGTTGTCTTGCCGCATCTTCCAATCACAAGTTGTTTTCTTGGTTGCTGAGCTGTGGGCAAAGAGCTAAACCAATGAAAATGACAAAACAGTAGAAGAGGTGACCCTAAGAGTTTAAAAATGTGGAAGATGGTCCACTTAAATTTACAAGAACACAGACATTCATTTTCTTTTATTTGCCGTCATAACAGACTTTTAAATACACCAATTAGAATAACACGAGTAAATGTACAACCACGATAAATATTTTCTGTGATCGTATTTTTCCGTCAAGCCTGAGCTACACTGTCAGTAATATGTGTCCATGTAGAAGTCCAGATATGTAAGTCTGTTGTATTTATATTCATCATGATGCTCCTCCACCTGCTTTCACATACAGCTCGTCCTGCTGCCGTGACAACTGTGGCCATGGAGACTCGCCCAGACTGTGCGAATAGCCGCCTCTCGACAGGAGAGAGAAATCCAGTGAATCGAATGAACAGAATATGAGAGGAGAGACAGAGAGAGGAGACTGAGAAAAGAGTGGAGAGGACGAGTGAGCTGAAGAGGAGATGGTCAGAGTAGGACGAGTAAAGCAAAGACACACGGAAGGAGGAGGTTAAAGGTGACCGAGGGCGGGGGGGGGATGATGACAGGATAAGAGAGGGAGAAATGAAAGAGGAGGAGGAAAGAAAGCGAGCAGAGGAGGGACGAAGGAGACGAGATGTGGAGAGCAAGAGGCCGGTTTCTTTTTGAATTCGTGTGTTTTGTCCCGCGCTGTTTAGCGTCGTGTACCTTTTATCGGTAACGACGTAGAGCTGTCATCACGCTCGCCTCTGCTGTTCATGTGTATCGGGTCAGATTGCTGATGCTGCCCTGGTCAGCGATGGTAATACCAGTTGGGGATTAGGAAGGTTTTGGTGGTCTGCCAGTCCCACCGTTGACTGTTTTGACTCCGTGTGTGGCCGCGCTCGGTCGTTGGACGTCAGGATTACGAATATCCACGACTAAAAATAGAGGCGGGCTGGAATCACGTGGGCTTAATTAAGAGAAACAGAAATTTGCAGAGGCAAACCTGCTGAACCAGAGATAGATAAAAGCTGTTTGGTCTG
>JAFBJT010108267.1:11386-22345 GCA_016785325.1 Chascanopsetta lugubris
TAATTTTGAAGCATGCCCTTTAGAATGAATGAAGTTGAGCTATACGTCTCTATTTGTTGATTAAAATGTATTTTTTTGGGGGGGGTGTAATTCAATGGAATGACGAAGGGGAGCGTTAAATAAATCCGTATCTATAGATTCAGAAAGGTTAATCATTTCAACCCCCTCCTGAATGTCGTCTCGCGCGGAACCTTTTTCCCCCCATTCGCCGTCTCGTCAGCTGGCGTCTCGGAGCAGGTGAGGCCGAGGTTCGGGTAAACGCCGCGGGTTGGTCCTGCACCGAGAGGGCGGCGTGACATTGATGTAAGATTTTAATCTGCCGCTCCTCTCGGCCGGGCACGCCGCGCAATAACAAACAATATAAGCACGGAGACGCACAGCATACGAACGCTGTTAATAAAACCTCGTTAGCTGAGCCAATGAGGGGAATGCACCGCGCTGACATAACGTAATCATATCACTTTTTTTTTTTTTTTAAATGATTATTCTTTTTTTTTATTTCCTGTGCGAGTGCGAGTGTGTCGGAGTCTGGGAAGAGAAGGCCCAGGATGTTAATGACAAAGCAGCTGCCACGACGCGGTGGGCGTGGCTGTGACGCGCTCTGAGTATTATCAATAACACACTGTTTAAGTGTGGATCCAGCCCTCCATCTATCAATCCATCTCTCTCTCTCTCTCTCTCTCTCTCCCTCTCTCTCTCTGCCTCCACAGGCCGCCTCCTCCTCCGATGTTAGGATTCAATTAACACGGTGCAGGCAGCCACGGCACCCTCATTAAAGCTAATTAGTTAAAACATCAGCCAATCTAGCGTTAATTGGCTTTGGTAATTAATTCAGCCGCTAGACCATATGAAGGCATCGGGGAGGGAGATAATGAGGGGGAGCGGGGGAGCGAGGGATCAGAGGAGAGAGAGAGAGAGAGAGAGAGAGAGAGAGAAGTGATAAAAAGAGGCGGGGTGAAAGCGATGAATCTGAATCAGAATGGGGTTTCATTGTCAGTACAAGGAATCTGCTGCGATACAAGGTAAAGATATGCACACGTGTTACAACTGCAACGTCTGCATGGGCCTATGAGCCTTTAAAGGTGCAGTGTGTACAATTTGGTGACATCTAGAGGTGAAGTTGCACGTTGTATCCGTCACCTCACCCTCGCCCGTCTGAGCGCGCAGGAGAACCTGCGGTCGACTTCAGTTGTCATTAAAACTCAAAAGATGTTTCATGCGTCCACTCTGGGGCTGCGATAAAAAAAAAATTTACACACTGCACCTTTAATCATATTCAGGTGATATATTTGGAATTCTGAAAACAAAGGTTTAATAGCACAAGTGTCATCATCCCGAATACGTGCATCTGCTGACATGTTGTGGTGTTGAGTGATAATCATGTGACAGGAAGTGCTTCACCTTGACCTCATGACTCCACCCACTTACCCAAATCTCTCCTCCAGAGGTTCTGCACGGGATGTGTGTGTGTGTGTGTGTGTGTGTGTGCGATGATAAGGGCTGACTCGGCACGTGCGCCTCAGACTTGCTGATATTCCCCCTTTGCCCACTGACACGGCAGCATCCTGTCGTGACGGGGCCCTTTGGGATGGAAATGAGTGCCGACAGGCCTCACGCCCCCACACCTCTACGTTAGGTATCCCTCCTCCTCCTTCCTCCCCCCTCTCCCCCCCCGCTCTCCTCCTGCTGCTGCTGCACACAGCTGAGGGAGGAGAAATGAAAGGGTAGTGAAATCAGCAAAGTCGAGTTTGTCATTTGAAGCCGGACACACGATAGATCAAATCAAAGAGTGGGTTCTAATGAATATCTCAAAATGTTAATGTGACAAACACAATCGCAGTCAAACACTTAGACCTCTTTTATATGTTTATATGTTATCATCATTATCATTATCATATTTTAATGTGTGGAGATGGAAAGAGAATAATGGAGAGGATTTGATATTTTGTAACGACAGATGTTTGAACGGAACGTGTGTGTGTGTGTGTGTGTGTGAGAGAGAGGGTCAGCGCTTGGTTAATGCTCCATTAATTTACTTTCTCTCCCTCTCTCCCTCTCTCTCTCTCCCTCTCCCTCTCTCTCACACACACACACACACACATGCACACACACACTGACAGTGTGATTGATTAGATAAACAGCCGTCAGTGATACCCTCAGTCGCATCACACCGCCGTCGTGCTGCAACACACAAGCGCACGAGGGTCCCTGGAGTAAAAGACAACACACACACACACACACACACGCACACGCACACACGGGGATCATCAGATGTGCATTTATCAGGACATGTTCAGAACCAGGCAGCTGATGATTTATTTTTCTCGGTCTCACTTCTCCTCAATCCTCTAAATTCTCCTACGGCCACAGTTTCTATTTCAGCGCAGACGAGGCTGGAAGCGTCCGTGACGGAGATTTCCCCCCGTTGACAGGAAGTGAAGGAAAACTCTGCATTTATAGAAACGCCCCCCCCCCCCCCCCCCCCCCCCCCCCCCCCCCCCCGTCACTGCCGAACACAATATTTAGCGGGTGCAGTCACCCCCCCCCCGCCCTCGCCCACCCCCACCCCCGTGCTGCCAAATAAATGCATCTGCTCATTTACATTTCACTCCACTTCTCCCGGTGCAACATGTTCACACGGCAACACCCGCAAGACTTAAACAGACAGCAAACACCGCCACACGTCTGCACACACACACACACACACACACACACTCGCACACACACCTTTCCCCTCTCTATCCGGCGATCTCTTCATCCCTCCTCTCCGGCGCGGCCGACATTTCATTTGCTTTTCTAAAAGTGACAACCCCAGGGAGCGAGGGGGAGGGAGGGGGAGGGAGGGGGAGGGAAGGATAGTGAAAGAGCCTGGTGATGAGTTTTGAGCGGGGTGTGGAGGAGTGCTATTTAAAAGTGCCATGCATCACTGTCAGGGGGGTGAGACCAAGCAAACACACACACACACACACACATACACACACACACACACACGCACAAACACAGGAAGCGTGCACATAAACGGAGGAGCGGTGCGACGCTGCCTCGGTGGCAAACTGAAGTTGACCCCCGTTCCATTTCATCAAATGTCTCTGAATGAGCCACACAGCCTCATCTATTTTACACACACACACACACACACACACACACTCACACACACACACTCCGAGCTAGTGATCAGTAGTGTCTGGCCTGCTTAAATCACAGCTCACTTAAGAAAAAAACCATATCTCCTTCACTTGGACATACACACACACACACACACACACACACACACACACACACACACACACACACCTTGCTCGTCCCATTTGTGTTAATACGGCCCCTGGTTTGGGGCTTTAGGGCTCATATCTGCCATTATGGAGATGATGGCTTCACCGGGCCCCTCTCACCTCACCTTGCCGCGGTCGGGGGGAGAAGAAGAGGGGAGAGTGGAAATGAAGGCTGACACCTCAGTGGGATTTATTTGATTGTGGATGCGAGGCGGTGTCATTCTGGCTGGGTGGGTGGGGGGTGGGAGGAGGGGGTGGGGGTGGAGGGGTTAGAGTTAGGGAGGTGGGCCCCGTCATGCAGACCCGTGGGCTAAGAAGAGGGAGTGGAGGAAGAGGGGAAAGTGAAGGAAAAGGGAATAAAAAGGGAAAGTGATGGTGTCGGATGGGGGTTGGGGTGGAGAGGGTGGGGTGGGTGGTGGTGGGGGGGGGGGGTGAGAGCGGGGGGCCCGGGGGGGGGGGGGGGGGGGGGGGGGGGGGGGGGGGGGGGGGGGGGGGGGGGGGGGGGGGTGATAGCGGGTGGCCCTGTTTTCTTCCTCCTCCCGTGAATCAAATCAAATTCCCCTTATCGCACATTATTTGAAGAGGTTATCGGGCGCGGTAATGCGGTTACACGCCGGGCCGCGGCTGAGAGATTTCCTTGTTTACCGATGTTGGCGGGTGTTATAGCTAACCGGGCGGGCGAGCGAGCGAGCAAGGGAGGGAGGGAGGGAGAGAGAGAGAGGGAGGGAGGGTTAAGGGGAGGGAGGAGGGAGAAAGGGGGAGACGAGGCATAAGAGGGGTAGCGGGCATAAACACTTGATGCATGTCAGAAAACTCATTTAGGGGAACAACAAGGAGGGGAAATGGAAGTGTGGCTTTTTCACACACACACACACACACACACACACACACACACACACATACACACACACGGAGAGGAGACAGTTGTTCAAGGACACAAAAACAGCCTCTACATGTAGACACTTTGTAATTCCATTTGGGAAATGTGTTTGTGTGCTTCCAGTGTCCGGATGTTGCCGTATGTGTGTGTGTGTGTGTGTGTGTATGTGCGTGTGTGTGTTTTTGTGTGTATGTGTACGCATATGTGTGTGTGTGTGTCATCCACAGACCGACTGTATTTTTCGTGCCAACCCATAAACCCGTGCCCTCCTCTTCTCCGCCTCTTCTGCGCGTGTTTAAATCCAGTTTACGTGCCCGTCGCTCATTAGCTGATTGTGTGTGGATCATTTACAGCTCCGTTCAGTCGCCGGCTGCAGATTCTAAAGATAGAAAATACTCGTGTTCTCCGCAATCAAACATTTTATTTCCATCCAGCCGAGAACTTTAACGACGTCTCTTCCATTTACAACAACAGATATTTTAGGTTTCACTATAACAGTCCCCCCCCCCACACTCCCCCGCCCCCCCTCCCACTGTTTCCTGAGAGGCAGGATGATGGGCGAGATAAAAGCAAAGGGATGACACGCAATACAGGTCATTAAATGGGATTTGGAGCCACAGTGTTGTGACTACAAGGTCCTGCCTCTTAGGCCATTGAGCTGTGAGGACACCCCCAAATGGTTTTTTATCTCTGCCCCCATTGAGGGCCCGTATTGAGCTGACAATCCCGGTCCCTCTCTCTCTCTCTCTCTCTCTCTCTCTCTCTCTCTCTGGAGGTGGCCTTTTTACCTCGCCTCATTGTCGTGGGTGACGGGGAGCCGGCTGCTATCTCGCATCTATTGATTCCCACTTCATGTGGACCACAGTGATGCGGGGGGGGGGGGGCACTGGGGGGGGCACTGAGGGACAGAGAGAGAGAGAGGGAGAGGGCGAGTGGGAGAGAGAGAGAGAGCAAGCGAACGGAGGAATATGAACGTAATCGAGTTAAATCGTTACGATGCGGCTGATGGACACATTTCCTCGGTTTTTCTCAGCTTAAAGGTGCAGTGTGCAAGATTTGGTGACATCTAGTGGTGGAGTTGAAGCCATCACCTCACCCTTGTGAGCACGCAGGAGAACCTTTGGTAGACTTCAGGTGAAATGAAAGTTCAAAATATGTTCATATGGGCTACTGTAAGAACATGGCGGCCCCCCTGGAGAGGACCCGCTCCTCATGTAAATATACATTCAAGGGCTCATTCAAGGGCAATGGGGAAAGAAGTGCATTTAGGGGATGATAAAGTCATGAAAATGTCAGTATGTCGTTATATTTTTCTAGAAGTGACAAAAATGACAGAAATGTCACACACTGCACCTTTAAGAGTTGAAGCACGTCTGAGTTATAATGGCATCAATGGCAACGGAGAAAGTGGGCATAGACTTAAGAGAAGAAAAGCAGGAAGGAAAGGAAGGATGTAGAGGTGAAAGTGAAACCATCCCAAAGGGGGGGGGGGGGGGGGGGGGGTGGGTGCCCTCGCGCCCGGGTTCGGCAGCCATGCTCTCCACTCTTCCGTACGATCTCGCTCTGTCCTCCTCACCATCTGCTCTCTCTGATTGCCTGTGTAGTTGTCTGTGTATTCAGCCTTTTATTGTAAACAATGCACAGGAAGATCAAAGCCCCAAACATGGCTGATTTAAAGAGAAGTATCGATCATGTGTCGGTTCATTTTTTTATGATATATGAGGAGATACGATATCATTTGGAGACACAGCTTCCCACCCAAAAGCTGACTGATACACGTGATGATATGCTCATGCTATTAATTGTGTGTCCTCCAATTAAAAACATTACAATGAATGTGAGTATGTGGAGGTGATGGAGAGAGGCACGGGGTCGGATAGAGACGGAGACTGGGTCTGAAGAGAGAATCAAAAAAGGCGAACGTGGAGGTAAGAAAGAAAGAAAGAGAGAAAGAAAGAGGGATGAGAAGAAAGAAAAGGTTTGGGGGAAAAAAGTCAAAGAGGAGAGATGAGACAATCCATCTTGGCACATTAGAGGGGATCAGACCGACACTCCATCATGGCTGTCAGAGGGATGCGCACCTCCTCTCCTCCTCTCCTCTCCTCCTCTCCTCCTCTCTCCTCTCCTCCGTCCATCCATCCTTCCCTCGTTTGCCCCGACATCGCTGAAGAATCTCAGCACTAAAAAGTCCCGTCAGGCCTATTTCCTTGTTATTGTCCGGCCCTTCTCCTCCTCATAACCGCCCCCCCCCCCTTACACACACACACACACCACACACACACACACACACACACACACACACACACACCCCGCACCTGCTCTGACTCTGCTCCCCGAGATTAAACGCAACCCTTGTTGTGCCGCAGGGTGTGTTTGAGCTGTGAGGTCCAAAGCGGGACACATGGGGGAGCGTGTGTGTGTGTGTGTGTGTGTGTGTGTGTGTGTGTGTGCGCGTGTGTGTGTGCGCGTCGCCCCCAACATTAATCATCTTTAAGGCGCTGACAAGCTCGGTGTGCGACATCACATCAACACATGCCCACCCCCTCGCACCCTTTCTCTCCTCCTCCTCCTCCTTCCCAGGATTTATCTCTTCGTCCACCTCTCCCCCATCACTCACTTCCCTCAGGGGGCGCTTGACAAAAAGCGGGAAAAACGGAGGGAGAGAGCGAAAGAAAGGGGGGAAAATGTGAAAGGATGAGAGAGAGAGAGAGAGAGAGAGAGAGAGAGAGAGTGACAGCAATATGGAGAGGGAGAGGACGACACAGAGAGACATGGTTGTAAAGAGGAAATGACAGGAGCTGCCCTCAGACATGTATCGGACTCGGGAGGAGGAGCATGCGTGAACCATAACGTTAAAGTTTCTGCAGACTTTTTCGTGCCGCTCCCTTATTATGGGATGTGCAGAGACTCTGGATCGGTCCGCCCGTGACTGCGGCGGACGATCCCGTGCAATGCTCCAGTGCCGAAGAGAGTGAACGGCTCCGACTGTGAGAAAGTTTGAAAAGACACAAAAAAACATGTGGGAGTGTTGTTCTGATTTTGTAGTTGGAGTTTGTGATTCTTTTCTTGAAATACCGTACTTTAATGTTCAACGGACAAATAATCCATGTGATTCTAAGGATTATTAAGGGAAATATTAACGTACATATTACGGTCATTCATCAACAGACCTGCTATTGTATTGTGGTGGGTGGAATAGGGTTAACTTTTACTCTCCGTCTCTCTCTCTCTCTCTCTCTCTCTCTCTCTCTCTCTCTCTCTCTCTCTCTCTCTCTCTCTCTCTCTCTCTCTCTCTCTCCCCCCCTCTCTCTCCCCCTCACACTCACTCACTCACACTATGGAGGCAAAAACCAGATCAGTCCCCAGTGTAAGGTAAAGTTAAAGGTGCAGTGCGTAAGATTTTGGTCATTTTTTTTGTTGGTTCTATCTATAGAAATGGAATTACAAAAGAATTATATGGACATTTTTACAAGTGCGTAGTCACCCCAATGTATGCCGAGCTTTTTGTATATCCCCAAAATGAGCCCATTAATGTGTATTTACATCAGAAGCAGCTCCACCCTCTGGGGGCAGCCATGTTTCTACAGTAGCCCAGATTGGACACAAACAACATCTTTTGAGTTTTTTTTTTCATGCAACTTCACCTCTAGATGTCACCAAATCTTACACTCTGCACCTTTAAGATTAAGGTTTGGGTTAGGGTCAGGGGCCGACGACACATCTATGCTGTAGGGATATAAATGTGTTTACCCAGAGTGGCGTGTTGTGCATGTGAGGAGGAAAAAGCCATTTCCAGTCAGTATGTGTTTAAGGGATAAGCTAAGATGAGGTCAAAGTTTAGCTTGGGATTTGGCAAGTGAGACTGGAGCATGTCTGCAGTTATTGTGGAGCTATTGTTCTGTTTTCTCTAGGTGTTTGTGTGTGTGTGTGTGTGTGTGTGTGTGCGCACTAATGCACTGGGTTCCTCCTCATGCCAGCACAGGTCTATCCTCAGTCCATCCCAGCAGCCCTCGCTACAAGTTCAACTTCATCGCAGACGTGGTGGAGAAAATCGCACCGGCTGTCGTCCACATTGAGTTGTTTGTCAGGTATGTGGTAAATGTGTGTGTGTGTGTGTGTGTGTGTGTGTGTGTGTGTGTGTGTATGTGACACACGCATTAGTCTGAGCACAACGCAGACATTTGCTCATTTAAGGGAAGGAAAAGCAGTCGATTTTATTTGTTATGACTCGGCTGTGGAAAGTCTTGAGTGGGCATTGAGTGTGTGGATGGAAAACTTTGATGTCAACACAAATTCAAGTTTAGATTTGGCAACATGACTTGAGGGTGTAGATATTTTCAAATCCAAAACATCTTGCTGCGACAAAAACAAAGTGTGTGTGTGTGTGTGCACGTGTGTGTGCGTGTGTGTGCAGACATCCTCTGTTTGGCCGCCACATGCACCTCTCCAGTGGCTCCGGGTTTGTCGTGACCCACTCGGGCGTGATCGTCACCAACGCTCACGTGGTCACCACGGCTGGCGCGGTGACGGGGAGGCCCCAGCTGCGGGTTCAGCTCCACGGCGGCGACGCGTACGAGGCCGTGGTCAGGGACGTGGACAGGAAGGCCGACATCGCCACAATCAAGGTCAACCCTCAGGTATTTGTTTTCACTCGCACTCGGCCGTTTCCACCGCCTTCCTCTCCCGGACCTCGACATCCACACATACGCTAAAACCTCTCTGCTCCGTCGTAACGCAGCAGCAGCCCACGTCCTGACACACGCTCCCGAGCCAAGCTCTGGCAGCGTTTCTGCCAGACAGTCGCAAGACGCGCGGGACCACTTTCATAAACACCAGCTCTGTGACTCACAGACGGACACGGCGCGGATGTGTGTATTCTCACACCCACGCCCCAAATACTCGGACACTGTCTTCATACTTTCTCCCCGTCCCTCCTTTCAAGATAACATCCCACTTTTTCACATAAACACATTTCTCTCTGCCTGACACATTCTCACGTCCGTTGCTCCCGTGCATGCTGGTAATGTGGTGTGTGTGTGTGTGTGTGTGTGTGTGTGTGTGTGTGTGTGTGTGTGTGTGTGTGTGTGTGTGTGTGTGTGTGTGTGTGTGTGTGTGTGTGTGGGAGCAGAAGAAGCTGCCCGTGCTGTCCCTGGGCCGCTCAGCTGATCTGAGGCCCGGTGAGTTCGTGGTGGCCATCGGCAGCCCCTTCGCTCTGCAGAACACCGTCACCACCGGCATCGTCAGCACGGCACAGAGGGACGGCAAAGAGCTGGGCATCAAAGACTCGGACATGGACTACATCCAGACTGATGCTATCATCAATGTGAGCACACACATACACACACACACACACACACACACACACACTTGCAAAAAATACTTTTTCTCCTTTCATAGTGAGGACATGGACATAATGCATGTCCTAGCTCCTCACCCTAACCCTAACCATTCCTAACAAGTAATTGTCCCCATTTGTCAACTATGTCCTCACACTATGGGGATCTATTGGGAAATGTCCCCATTAAGATATAAATACAAACACACAAACATACACAGATTTCTATCTGGGGGGGGGGGGCATACACTGACAGAATGCATTCAGCAGACCCTCAGCCAGCGAATTAGAAAAGTCCAACATGGGCTCATTCTGTTGGAGCTGTGGTCAAAATGGTCCACACAGAGATGTAAATACACACACCATTACACTTCTTCTCCAATCTTAAAGGTGCAGTGTGTAAGATTTGGTGCAGTTGCGTGTTGAATCCATCACCTCAAGCTCGCCCTTCTGAACATGAAGAGAAACCTATGGGGAAAAAATACAACATGTAAGTGATTATGAATTCATGAATATGTCAGTGACAAAAATGACCACAATCGTACACACTGCACCTTTAAAGAGGGCACTCATTGACATAATAAATGTGCTAAATATGAGGCCCAAATAATTGTCCTTGCTCTGACCTGCACCCGAACCCCAGTCTAAACCTAACCCTCAAACAGCTCATTAGAGAAGTCAAACATGGCCTCGCTCTGTTGGAGCGACGGTCAAAAAGGTCCCCACAAAGATGTAAATACAGGTCCACACCCACACTGTGTTTGACCGGGCCGCAAGCTGATTATTTCCTTTGTTCTGGATGAACAGGATGTTAAATCTGAACGCTGCTTTTTTTTGTTTCCGTCTCATATTCCTCTGGTCTCTGTGAAGTACGGTAACTCCGGAGGACCTCTCGTCAACTTGGTGAGTAGTCCTGTGTGTGATGACTGTGATGGATTCTTCAGCACCCATCCTCACTGTGGAAGTATTTAAACGAGGCCCTTCAAATTCTGTCGACCCACTTAATGACTTCAGTTGTGGTGGTGACACGTGTCGAATAGCGTGTGTGAAAAGAGAGATTGAACTAAAACCAGCGCTGGAAATAGTGATCATTAAATGTGCAATATCACTCTGACTTTAAAGGTCCAGTGTGTTGATCCATAGGCAGGGACGGAAAATGAATGATCATATTATACTGATGATTTAAAAATGCTTAGTCACCTCAATTGTTGCTTTCATTACCCAAGAATGATGTATATATAAATACTATATAAATGATCATTTGTGCATCATATACAAAATCATATCATGAAACAGGACTTTATTTTACTGGCGATAAGATAAATATAAACATATTCAATTACATATATAATGCTGTTCAAGATCATTTGTATCAAACATTTTTTTTATGTTATGTTTGTGTGTGTGTGTGCGTGTGTGTGTGCGTGTGTGTGTGTGTGTGTGTGTGTGTGTGTGTGTGTGTGCTCTCCAGT
>JAFBJT010108267.1:31881-44221 GCA_016785325.1 Chascanopsetta lugubris
GGAGGGGCTGGGGGTGAGGGGGGGGGAGGGGGGGTAGCGTGTTTATGTATCTCTCTAAATGGGTCACTCAGTCAACAGGCATCCATTGCTGGATCACAACATATAGGCTATGGCATTGTCAACGTGCAACCTGCATGTTAAGTAGGCCAGATCAATGGATTCCAAATATATTGGGAAGGAGGAATATTAACCAAATAGTTTGTGGCCGATGCAGACCAAGATGTTTACACTGAGTGAAACCAAGATCATTAAGTTTCTGCTGCACATGCCCAATGTCGAACCCAGTTCCAGTTTCTCTGGGGAACTTTATACATCATATCCCACCTCCTACTGATTTTTGCATCTACTTTCGCCATCTCTTGTCCAAATATCACAACAGCAGCAGATTCGGTGCTTTGTTTGTGGATGTTGTGAATCAGTTTTGCTGCAGTTGTCCTGCTACATGGAGCATCGGTGAGCAGCAAACTACAGACAGAGTCTGAACCCAAGAATTCAGAGATCCCTTTATCTGAACCGACTTGACGTCCTTGAAAAGTAACTAAGTTTGCTTTATGTGTCTCCGTGCTAATACTCCCCCCCTTCCTTCTCTCTCTCTATCGTTCACTTCACTTCATCCTCCAACATCAACCTCAGTCCTTCACCTTCCACGATTGAGGTGAAGCCCGTTGGAAAACGTCAGTCTGTGACCTCAGTTTTCCTCTTGCTCTCTCACAGACTGGCTACAAGCCACCTTATTACACCAAACCCGAACAGACAGCCGAGCGCACACATGCACACAAATCCTCTTTGTACCCCCAATCATGCCTCCCTCGCCTCTCCTACGCAATTAGGTCGCTCTGGCTTTCCTGACATAAGTGGTTTGCTCTTGTATTTTTCATAACTTAAATGCTTCTTTGTTCTTTCTGACGTTGTTGTGCAAGTGAGCAACTACGCAGGTTTTAGGGGGAAACAAATTGCAAAGTGGCTGACTCCAAACATTATTATACATATGGCTGCAAATGCATGGCAGGAGCGTCTCCTATTAAAAACAGATCTAACCTTTGAGTTAATGTAGGGAGTATGTAACTTTATTCAAGAGAACGTGCTGAGGTGTGTGAAACTCTTCTGGAGGGGTTGTTCGCTCGTTGGCAGAACGATAGAATTTAGCATTTCTCTGTTATGGGAGGTGTGTGTGTGTGTGTGTGTGTGTGTGTGTGTGTGTGTATCAGTGTGTCTCTTTGTTTAAACTGGAGCGTGCAAATGCGTATTATGCTCCATCTGCGTAATTGTCTAAGCTGAGGTGTGTTATTCATTGGGAACAGATCTCATCTCCGCCTCTCCTGCAAGGTGGCTCCAAACTTTTGTTTCTTTTTTATCTCTCCACATTCATCTGACTCTGTCTTTTTTTTTCTCCCCCATGAGCTCGATTCATTGTCGTTGTTCTGGATTGTTCTGGACTTCCCGGATTTTTAAAACACATTATCCTGACTCCTCACTCCTTACAGACATTCAGGGGCACCTAAGACATTGTTCACTTTGTGATGAGTGTGAGTGCCTGAAACATGATTACAACATAAAGCAGGGATTGGTCAGTTTGAAACAAGAAGTGACATGACTCCTCCCCAAAACCGATTGGATTGGATTGTGTCCAGGATGATAACCTTTGCTGGACTATATTACATTAGACACTACGTTCTAGAAAGTGCAAGTGGGAAATGATGAGTCATCCATCCTTACCTACGGACATGTAACGGCATCTTCAACCGCTTACCCAGTAATCGGTGTCACGGGAGTATTTCTACCAGTACACATTGGGCCATTGGGTGTCAGTGTCAGGGCCAGTGATGCTGCAGCAGGATCCGAGTGGGATTCAAACCAGTGACATCTGCCTCCAAAGGCGACTGCTCTAACCACTGAGTCTTATCTACAGTCTATGGCACCAACAGTGGGGAGTCATGTTATACTTTTTCATCTTTTCCTGTTTTAGTGAGTATTCTGTTTATGTTGGTTGTGCCTCGAGAGAAATATTCAGAAGGGGGTGCCCTTTTTTTTTTTTTATAGAATACACATCTTTAGGTCCTTAAACACCTCATCCTCCATTTTCAGCTCCCATTCAAGCAAGTGTTACAGTTGTGGTCATGCCTTTCTGAGGAGTGTCACACATCAATAGGTGAGACCCTTCAATCATCAAGCGTGAGCAGTTGACCAATCAGAAGAGAGTAGGCCAGCTCAGTGCACTCCGCACACTCAGCAATTCCCTACCGGTGTTGTCGGGCAGGGTAAGGTGGGACTCGGTTGCTGGTCAGGTTGTCAGCTGAGACTAATGCCTTTCAATTCGGCCCATGAAGTATTTACATCGACACGGGTAGAGGAGAGATACCACATGCATCCTGTCTTGATTTCAAATGGCTTATCGGAGCACGATGAGAGTATTCACACCTGGAATTCAAGTGGTTCACTTGTGATTGGATCACCTGAGGTACATGCAGCTGAACACAAGCAAGGTTTAATCAAAAGTGTGTTGTATCGCGTCTGATGTTACAAGACATAGGGAATGAGAACATTTGTGAATGTGGTCTGGTTGAAGAACAGAATGCATTCTCCATCTCCGAGGAGAAACACGTCAGTTTAATGTTGGCCCATTAAATCACTTTGTAGAGAGTCTACAAGCAAAACAGTGACAGAAAATGGATGCAGAGAGGTGTGTTCTCTAGCTCAGCCTTTATACTGCTCCAGTTGTCTGATGAGAAAAAGGAGCCATGGGAGGTCAGCCTCCGCCGCCTGCAGGGTCCAAACAGTTGCCTCTGGGTGAACAAAGATGGAAAGAGAGGAAAGGTTGACAGACAGGTACAGAAAGGGAATGTGTCAGAGATGAAGTGTGGGCGTGTGCTGCATGGGAGTCTGTGTATTTCCTCATCCCGGATCCAGGCGCATAGGGCTTTTCAATCTTCGCTTACTGTGGGATGGAATCAGGAGAGGCCAGATCTAGCTCTGAATAGGCATCAAGGCTCAGGGAGGCGAGGAGCCCAGCTCCAGTAAAACCGACACTATGGGCCATTCATCATCCTCCTCTCCTTCATCGAGTTTTATTTCTCAGGAGGAGGTTACCGAGGCGGGCGGAGACCGAAATAGAGAAGACAACAGAGGAGAGAAGTTTCATTTAGTGTGATGTCATGCAGTAACGGCACTTGCTTTTCAAAAAGGCAACAAAATTTTGGCACGTTTGATATTAATGGATGAAAATGATGTTTTTCTTTAGAATGGTTTTTATATTTTCTGCATATTAAAAAAAAAAAAAACCTTCAGCAACACAGAAATCCATGGTAATTTTGCTTATAGTGATAGTATAAAGCCAAGCTCATGCATTTGAGTACCTTAGTCCCAATTTGAATTTCCCACTGAATTAATCCAACATTTACAATCCTAAGAATTTTATCAGGGCAAGTATTCCATTCACAAGAGACACACTTGTTCAAGAGCCAAATGAGACACCATTAAAAGTGGAGTGAAGTGCGTCATAGAAGCTGTAAGGTGAGGCTTCATTGTTCGGTCAGGACAAATGGGTGGCTTGAAAGATGGACCACATAATGGTTGTAATTGGTTCTCAGTGCAGTGGTGCATAACCACTGTGGATAAATCCCTGTGCTTCACCAGCGGAGCAAGCACATAGTCATCACTTTTCGTGTTTGCAAAATGCACAGTCACAGTTAAAGAGCAGTTGCGTCATTGTAATACTTGGCCTTGTCAAATCCCGGTCTCTCATTGCCGCCCCCACAATCTCTAATTTCCGTTGACTTCTATCAGAGATTCAGTGTGAGCATAACAGCTTTGTATTTGTAGTCGGTCATTGTCAACTCTTTGTTATTTATCTGCCCATTAGAAGATTTAGCTTTATCTGGAAACCGTCAGAAAGTTAAATGACATTTTAACAAGACAAACCAATTTGTCACATCTGCGCCGAGCGCTAGTGAGAAACGGGGTCAGAAAGCTCTTATTATCCACATTTTCCTGCAGCGTGCACGAGGCTGCTCGTTAGATGTATATCAGAGCCTGTGTTATCTCTGCTTTCATAAAGATGAGGGCGGACCTGATATGAGCCAAGGCGAGCATAATTGCATCTGGTGTCTATACTTGTACTCTACCTCGGGAGGCGTCTTCAGAGTTAACGGGAGAACCCAGCACATCCGGATCCAGGACACTGAAACTGTCTCCTCTACCTAATAACTTATGAAGCGACGAGTCGTCAAATCCCGCCTCAAACTGATCCCAGTACATCTGACATCTCTGCGCCATCTGCGGGATAAAATTGGGCCATTTTCGGGCAGCCAGCCGTGAAATTAGGTTGAGCAAAGAAAGGTTTTGGTTTCACTCAATCTAAATAGATTTGCTGCCGTTTCCTCTACATTTTCTTTTATCTTTTTTTTTCTTTCCGTTTTTATTTGTGATTTCACTTTGTGTCACTTCTTCATGGACGCATCGCTCAAAACTCTCTCTCCCTCTCTCTGGTTTGTACTCCAAACTTTGCATAAGTGAGCTCTAGAAAGGCAGTTCTAAAATGCACTGGCAGTTCTGTCTGTGGACACCTAATGTATCGGTGGTAACCAATGCTGCTCTAACAGCCACTTTACATCTACGTCTCCAATGTTGTGTTTCTGCTCCATTTGTCTGATGAGGGGCTTTGAGCAGATGTATGAATGTCCGTGTCTTGTACTGTATTGGAGATGAGGATAGGAGTGTGGTGGTTCATCTTAGTAGTTCCTATAGTTGTCAGATGTCATCACATCACGATACAATAAATTCTCCATTGTCATTTATTAAATATCTCACCATGCAGAATATCTGGACTCGTCCCACTTGAAATACCAATATGTCTTCAGCCATGCAAGTGTATCTAACTAAAGTTCAAGGTCCAAACTACCAGACATCCAATCATCAAGCCACTAGATCAAATGCGAGCTACCACATTAGGTTCATATCATGGCTAAAAAAGAGAAACACTGACTGCTAGAAGAACAACTGGAGCCTAAAGGGCTTTTGTTTATTACAAGCTGGTGTTTTAAAAACCCAATCGTCCCCAATGACCTCCACCGCCTCGAGGGTAACTGGCTTAAAAAACTAAAGTGCAATATGTACATTGTTTAATATTAGAATTAATCATTTATAAACAACGCAAAAACGTAATGATTCATTGGCAATTATTCCAAATACGGAAGTACCAACCACTCGTGAAAAAGAACTCTACACCATAAGAATTGTTGTGAATATGTGTAAGTATAATATATATGATATGCATCCTAGCAAACATTAAGATCCCAATATGTCTATCAGCTGATAAATCAACACGGCTGTGATGATTAACATCACCACCGCTAGTGTGTTTTGACCTTCGAATGTATTTATATGTACATTTCAAAACTTATATGACTTTGTTGTTGCCAGTAGTTGCTGTTTGTATCAAGAATCCTGTGTGTGACTGTTTCTCTCCAGTCTTCATGTATCACACGTTTGATTCTTTTGCATGACTGCCCCCGAGTGATTGCAGCTCGAGGTGTGAATAAACAACTTTCTAATTATCACCTGTCAAGTCCGAATGATGAGTTTCTGAAGCAAACATGTTTTTTCCCTCTGTATCTCATCACGACACAGATGAGTGCCTGCTTTTGTTCCCTGGTGTTTTGCTGCCACCGGAGGAGTCTTTTTCCTTCAGCGGTGTTGTTGGTTTGGAAGTCGACTGTCAGGTGTGTAGCCGGCTCGGTTCAGGAGGCGAAGTGTAGCGACACGCGTTGATTAAAAACTGCCTCTCTGCTGGTGGTCTGCTTTGTCAGCAGGGTCGAACTAATGAGTATGTTGTGTATGTATGTGTGCGGAGGCTCCTGCGTCCTCGCATCCAGTCGACTCCAGATGATGTGTGACTCCAACTGTTTGTTCCTACACGCTCATCGATACGCACGTGTTGGCTCCACACTCTGCACTGTGTGCATGGCTGTATCACTTGACTGGTGCTCGGCCTCCGTTTCACTCACGGCCGAGTGCCGGTGGCAGGTGGATTTATCCAATCTGCACCACGCGTGAGAGTAATTTGTTTATCCGAGCATATGTGTTTTCGTGTGTGCATGTGTCTGTGTTCTTCATCAGTATGCATGTGCAGTAGACTTCCTCCGTCACAACCGATGCAGGCTGGTATTCTTCTTGATTTAGTGCAATGAGATCAGAAGTTGCTGACGAAGGGGGAAAAAAAATCGGACTACCTGATGCCTGTGGAGACAAAGCAGGCGGAGGCTTCATTAGCATCAGGTCCATATGTAATGCATGTGTTGGGGGGTGAGAGAGAGAGAGAGAGAGAAAGAAATCAATCGTTCAGCTGTAAATTAATCTTTCACCCAGAGCGCAAAGTCAGAGAGCAAGTACCAGAAGTGTGTGTTCCTATCATCGCTTAGTTGTATGAAGGCCCCTCTATCACACACACACAACTCAAAACCTGACACCCCGTTCCTGAATATCTGCCTGTTCTCCCTTCCCTTCCCTCTTTCCTCCTCTCCCTCTTGCTTGATCCCTCCCAACTCGCCGCCCACGACTCACTGCTCCTTTCACCTTGCATCTCTTCCCCTCTCTATCTGTCTTTATCCCTGTGCAACTGTAGCTTTCCCTGTCTCCAGTGTAGCTTCTCTTCATCTGAGAATTTTATTATTTCTGACAGGAGAGTTGAATTTGTTCCTCTTCCTTTTTTCATCTCTGATTCACCCCCCCCCCCCCCCCCCCACACCCCCCTTCCCCCCCTTCCTTTTTTCATCTCTGATTCCCCCCCCCCCCTCCCCCCACACACTCCCATTCCCACACCCATCTCCCCACCACTGTGTTGGTGTTGATGATACCTTGCGGCCCCCTTATCTGGTGGAACCTGCCTTGGATGATAACTGCAGCCTGTCAGCTGCTTCCAGCTCTGCTGCATGTGTGTGTGTGTGTTTTAGTGCTTATGGAATGTGTGTGTGTGTGTATGTGTGTGTGTGTGTGTGTGTGTGTGTGCGTGCGTGTCTTAGTGACATTGCCATTCCCTGGGTCCAATCAAAAGCTGATGTAAACAGATGATTACATGAATGTATATGTTTGATTATGGTGTGTGTGTGTGTGTGTGTGTGTGTGTGTCACACATCAAACCTCTGATCATGTGTCTCTGTGAGGTGAAGACGTGGCTCTCGTCAAGAAACGTTGAGGAAACAGACTAAGTGTAGGTGGTGGAAACCTTTAGACGTTCCATTTGTATTCGTGTGTCTGTGATTTACTGGTGGGCATGAGAGAGTGTGATTTCTCAACATGGCACAAAAGTTGAAGGGCGTTTCAATCGGTGCTGCCAGCTGATGTCACCGCGCTGCCCTGACTGACAGAGGGTGAGACGGGATCAGCAGCGAGTCTGTCAGATCAGCAGTGGGTGGGGGGTCGGGTGCAGCTGAGACTGTGACAAACCTTGCAGTGCGTGTGTGTGCGCATGTGCAAAAAAAGACCATATGTAAAGACACTGATGTTGGTGGCATCAAATCTAGGTTTCACTGAGGCGATATTGTTTCATATTAGCAGGTTCAAACATAAAACGGCTAGAATGAACAATTTGGTAGCAGTTTGTTTGTCACTAATAAACCTGGCTAGCAACTTCATTTCCTTTTCTTTTTTTTTTTCTATGTGCAAATGTTTTGACACTCTCTGACAGAACGGCTCTGTCACTCTGTCACTGCGGCGCAGCGCTGATGCACACACAGACACACACACACACAGACGCACACAGACACACACACACAGACACACACAGACACACACAGCCACTCGACACTTCGCTCCCATTCAGACTTATTAAACATCGTACAATCATTATCCACACCGACAGTCCCCATAGCCCAACAAAGGGTGCACACGCAGTTGGTTCTTGGTCTAATGTCAAGAACAACATGTTGATGTATTTCCATACTGGCACATGAACTGGCAGAGGAGCTGCACTCAAAGTGTTGTAAACTGGAGCTGCATATGACTTTCATCACCAATGATATTTAAGGATTTTTGGATGAAGCAGTAGAACGTTTACTTAGTTACAAGTTCATCCATAGAACTCCTGCAAAGATGAGACAAAAATAAGTCATCAGAATGTTGTCTTGCTGTTGCATAATGTAACATCAAAACTGTTTTTGCCTTTTTAAATCACCGAGTTAAATGTGGTTGAAGTTTATCACCGTGACATGATGACAAAATTGTGCAACGGCAGCTGATCCTCTTATGTGTGTTGAAACTGGAGGCAGCTGCAGGCGCTATATTACACTCATTTTAAGTGGAAGAGTCTGGAGGCTACCGCTGTGTGTGTGTGTGTGTGTGTGTGTGTGTGTGTGTGTGTGTGTGTGTGTGTGTGTGCTACTGTAAAAATGTGCTGGTGCAATGTGGCAGCCTTCTTTATTTGCTTCTGATGTAACGTTAAAGGGCTAATTTTAACAGTTCATCCAATCAGGTGACAATACATTCATAAACACTTCAGTCATCAATGTTCTATTCCATCTTAATAACAGAGATATGGAAGTAAAAAGTGTAAATTGGCTTATAATCATGCAAATGTGTGCTCATACAGCAAAATATAGACGAGATGATTAGATGAGCTGTGTGTGTGTGTGTGTGTGTGTCTGTGTGTGTGTTAGTTAAATACACTGTGCAGCCAAGTGTAGCAGTGGTATCAATGACTGATACCACTGTTGCCCAGGTGGTGGGACTCAAGTCATTCCTAGAACCCCATAAAGTTTTGGAAAGTCCCTGTTAATAACTTGTTTCACATATTTGGTATGAATACACACACACGCACGCACACACACACACACACAAAGCACAATCTATATGCGAAATTACAGATATTATGTCTCCACAAGCAACACATTGTGTGTTATTCCTCTTTGTGCTTTTGTGCAACTAATCGCACCCCACACAATTGTGCCTTAGGGGATCAATAGAGTCGGGTGGTATTGAAAGAACAGCTACACAGCTCCTGTTTATAGCTTTACCAGCAACATATACACAGATTTGGAAACACACATATACATGATAGTATCTCCTTTAACATGCCTCTCCTATCTGTCCTCTTGATCTCAACAATGCTGTACATTTTGCAACAATAACAGTGATGATACACCTTCTATTTGCTTTGTATGGCTGTATTTGAAATTCTAGAGCAAAACTCTTTCATGAAATAAATTCAACACATCTGAAAATGTTTTTCCTCTTAAAATCTCTCATCTGAGGTTGAAACAATTCGATCATCAATCTTACTCACACACCTAAACTCTATTTGGATGAAGCAGCACAGATGCTCCTTCCATCACAGTTGTCCTCTTGTACAACAACCAAAACATTTCACTTTGATTAATGGCTGCAGTGCACTAACACTTTTTTTCCTTCATGTCCTACAGACGTCCTTGTATTTCCTTTTTGGTCGGTTTGTGTTCTGTCAGCTGTGGACATTTCCCCGCTAAAAGGTTTCATGATCACTAGACCGTAACACATCACTTTACCATCGTGTGACAGCATCAACAAATGCATGAGCAGCACTGCAAGACTGCAAGTGTGTGTGCTTGTGTGTGTGTGTGTGTGTGTGTGTGTGTGTGTGTGTGTGTGTGTGTTGACTAGATGCCAAGCAGGAGTCAGAGAATCTTGGGTAATTGGCCTCCTGTGTGGCATTGTGTGGCACTGCCATTGCGTCTGGGATGTCTGCCATCCTGTGTGTGTCTGTGCCACTGAGGAACACACACATCCAGCCATGACTGCACCCAGGGGATCAGAATCTGGCAGTGTTTTGATTTTACACACACAAACACACACACACACAGAGAAACACACACTCAGTGTGTAGTATTTACAAGTATTTCCCAAGCCATATATTGTCTGATTATTACCTCAGGAATTCGAATGACTGACCTTAACCCTCAAAAGGCAAGTAGTATTGTAAGAGATACAGTGATGATTGTATGAAGTTGATCTCCACGGTGCAATTTTATTTTTTGTGGCAATACTTTTATTCATAAAGTCAACGTGACAGCAACTGAGGCTAAAATCAGATTCCGAGGAGATTTCCCATTGATTCAGTATCTGTCATGTTTATTCCTCGTGGCTCATTGGGGGGATAATTATAGATTCTGAAATCCGAAGAGAGTGGCAAATACAGAAGGACGGAATATTTTTAGGTAGATTTGAAATGCTGATTGTGTTTGGCCTTGAGGTGGGTGAGAGAGAGAGAGAGAGAGAGAGAGAGAGAGAGAGAACCTCATGTTTCAGTGAATTCTATATTATTCTGTGTGATCCTCCTGTATTTGTTACAACAGTTTATTGCTTTAGTCCAACTGAAACTGGACTTTTAAGATTTTCAGTTTAGACCTCATTATTTTTGTATTTTTGGATGGGGAAAGTGCTCAGTCAGTAAAAAAAAAAAAAAAAAATTCTAAGCTAATTTAGTCAACTGAAACATAACAGAAAACCATTTTTAATTCTGTCCCGAGCTCCAAAATCACAGAAACATACATTCTCATCTTTTACACACATACCCCTTAACCTTATCTCTAAATCGAAATAATCTACGATGTGGGTGCGTCACGCTGTAAGATAGAGTCCACACTTAATGATATGAATCAATCCTTCATACAGTATGTGGCTGCCATCCCTCTTCTGTCGTTCTCTCCTAAGTTCCACTGTGTTAGAAGCAGGTCCCTGCATGTTTTCATGGAGAAGCTCTGTCAAAAGAAAACTGTAGCGAGCCTCTTTTCACTGAATGGACTAAGGTAAGAGAGCCTCTCCATGACCCCAGAGGATCGGAGCAGACATTGTATCACTAATGGAAATAAGACTAATACGTGGCACCACACTCCAGGCAAAGTGCACGCTTGAGATCCCATCATGCTTTTCCATAATGTGGCAGAGCGCTTCAAAGTGCAGAAAACGCTCAGATACAGACAGAGTGTGCTGTTTGTTCTCAACTCAAATGCAGTCGGAATAAATATTAGAGAACTTGTATCAATTTATTCAACGTTGGTACACATGTAAAAAAATAAACAGTTAAAGTAAACTCATGATTCGTTATAATGAATAGTTTATTTTAAGCGTATGAGCACCCCACCTCAAAATCTCATCTTTTGCATATTCCTGCCAACAATCAAAAACCACAACTGAATATATCTTAACTTCCGATGGGCAGTAATTAAATAACCTCTTCAATTCAGATCCTCCAATCAAAAACATGCCCTGTGGAGATGCCAACGTCTGCAGCCGTGGTACCTTTTTCATTTTCCCTCTCAATCACCTCGTCAGGTTCATGTCTCCGCCTCAGTTTGATGATGTTTAGCAGCTCCGAGTAAAACTGCCTCTGTCACTCGCCACCCAATGACCGTTCTGATAAGCGCAGCCAAAAAGACTATTGTAAAACTAGCATCGCAAAATGAAATTCACCAGGGCTAAGAATTGCATTCCGGTCTCCATTAAGCCTTTGGCCTCATCTGTCACAGGAATAAGAGCTAAGTAAGCGCTAACAGACTGCTCACAGGTCAGATATCCAATAGTGAGTCTGTCAGCATGGTCACAGAGAGGCCCTCAGTCAATCAAGTGAAGTTGAAACTGAGACAAACTAGGATGTGAAACTGGGCCGAATTCACCAAACACTTTGTGTGTGTGTGTGTGTGTGTGTGTGTGTGCGCAGCAGGTGCCTGATCTGACAAATGAGGCCCCCTCCCTCTCTCTCTCTCACACACACACACACACACACACACACACACACACACACACACAATGTCAACACATAGGATGTAACTGTATCTCTTTCTGTTTCCTTGCATCTCATCTCTCCATCATCTGCTGTAAGCCGCTGTGCAGGCGGGTCATTTCCAATTCAGCTCTTTTTGTCCTGTTTGTTTGAATGATATTTCTGCCAGAGGCTTCACCGCTGCCCCCTGGCTTGACTGTGATTGATCTCGGCATTACCCATGCAACGCTATCTGATCAGCAAACACACTTTTTAATTTCACTTTCAGTCAAAAACACCATTTAACCGTTTGACTCTCCACGGAATCGGTTGTCTAACTGTGGTATGAGAGACCCAAGGCAAGCAAGGGAGTAAACAGCGAAGGCTGTTTGTTTATTTCACATCAACGTGTTTAGCTACTTTGTCATTGCGGTCACACAACTTCTTTGAAGGACGCGCCGGTGGCAGTTTGTTATTTCCTTCACTGAAGAGCTGGTAACCCCTGTCCCCTTTCCATCAGCAGGATTACCATGCAGATAGCAAAAGAATTTCCATAAAACACAGTGAAAGTGTGGAACATGTGCCAAGAATGAACTGGTGGGGAATTTGGTGGGA
>JAFBJT010108267.1:49518-70256 GCA_016785325.1 Chascanopsetta lugubris
CAAAAACATTTAAAATGGTTAGTTATAATAGCTATACGGGATTATTTTAATCAAGGTTGAATCAAACAATTATCTATTGAGGGGCTTTTATTTTGTAGTAATCACATATTTTGATTTCCTACAAAGCCCAAAAAATCTCTTCCCGGGTACGTGAGGTCATTTAAAAGAGAAGTGAGCAGCTGCTGTCTTCACTTTAACATGATAATAGTGCTCATTGCTGTGACAATGAGCTGTGATGGGACGCGTCAGGTACCTGGAGAGGAAACCAGGGGTCAAAGGTCATTCCAGGAAACAAAAGGCGTCGGGGAGGAGTCACATGTGAGAGTCTCTCAGACGTAAACATTCAGAAAGCCTCTCGTTATTTACATCATATCTCTGTTACCACGGCAACTCCGGTCAAACCACATGGGACGCGATACGCAGGGGAACTGAACCTGACCGTGACTGTAGGTGGATAAAGGGGTGTGGTGTCTGTTCCGTGTCGCCCCCCAGGTCTGAGGAACGCGCCGCGCTGCTGGTCCGTCATCCAGCCGCTGCTCTGCGCCGTCTACATGCCCAAGTGTGAGAACGGGCGCGTGGAGCTGCCCAGTCAGAGCCTGTGTCTGGCCACGCGCCGGCCCTGCAGCATCGTGGACCAGGAGAGGGGGTGGCCCAGCTTCCTCACCTGTGACAAGTTCCCCGTGGGATGTTCGGTGAGAGTCGGGTCCACGGTCGCAGCAGGTCGACCCAAACCTTAGACCGATCTACGGTGTGAGGTCAGAGGTCAGGGGTCGTCTTAAGTAACAACAGGCAGGCGGCAGTATTAGAATGGAGCAGATTCACCGTCATCGTATTGAAATATACCGAGGATAGAGTGGAATAGAATAGAGTCGTTCTATTGTCATCATGTAGAATTATGAGAATAGAACGGAATAGAATAGAACAGCCATATTTTCATCATGTATGAATATGAGAATAGAACAGAGCAGTTTTATTGTCATCAAATACAAACACAATGAGACTAGAATAGAAACGCTGACTTGTCATTGCACATCGATACTATAACGTAACCGATGACAACAGAGATAATCACATGCACTATGTGGTCCGTCCTGTTTGATATCAGAAGTAGAACACATAGAATCGGCTCACGAAGAGATCATCAACCGCAGCAGACGGTCAAGTCATGTGCATATATAGAACAAACCAATCACAGGTCACCAGTCAGTGACGTTGTTTATTCATCGTCCTTATGGTCCAGTTTGGAGGCGTGGCCTTGCCTCCACCATTATCAGATTATAATTTGTATGTTTTCTCCCTCCTCTCGCTCTCACGCCCCCGTCTCCTCCTCCTCCCCCTCCTCCTCCTCCTCCTCCTCCTCCCGGGGGCAGAACGAGGTGCAGAAGCTGAAGTTCAACATGTCGGGCCAGTGCGAGGCTCCGCTGGTGAAGACCGACATCCAGTCCAGCTGGTACAAGGACGTGGAGGGCTGCGGGATCCAGTGCGACAACCCGCTGTTCACCGAGAGCGAGCACAGCGACATGCACGTCTACATCGCCTACTTCGGCACCATCACGCTCCTCTGCACCTTCTTCACTCTGGTGAGTCATCAGAGTGACTCCCCCCCCCCCCCCCCCCCCCCCCCCCCCCCCCCCCCCCCCCCCCCCCCCCCCCCGCCCCCCCCCCCCCCCCTCCCCCATCGCCCAGGGCTTTAAACTCCCCTCCCCTCCTCAGGCCACGTTCCTGGCCGACTGGAAGAACTCCAACCGCTACCCGGCCGTCATCCTCTTCTACATCAACGCCTGCTTCTTCGTGGGCAGCATCGGTTGGCTGGCGCAGTTCCTGGACGGCGCCCGCAAAGAGATCGTGTGCAAGAGCGACAACACCATGCGACTCGGGGAGCCATCGTAAGACAGAACGCCCCTCCGTCCGTCGAGTCGTGCGACGAGTGTTTATGTGTTTGCTCATTTTGTAGAATGACGCTGACTCACCTCACTTGTCTTGTGCAGCAAGAAGAGTCTTGCGAGTCTAAAGAATCGAGTGGAAGAGAAGAGAAATGTTTGTTCCTATCAACAAACATAAAACAATAGATTTATAAAGTCAAAAAACCCATCCCTAAAAAGTGGGCGGCAGTGGCTTAACAGTCAGACTTAGTTGCCTTTGAAGGCAAATGTCACTGGTTCGAATCCCACTCGGGCCCTGCTGCAAGTGTCACTGACACTCATACCTGATGTAAACGCGGCCATGTCGTCCTCCGCAGCTCCTCCGAGACCCTGTCCTGCGTCACCATCTTCATCATCGTCTACTACTCCCTGATGTCGGGCGTGATCTGGTTCGTCATGCTCACCTACGCCTGGCACACCTCCTTCAAAGCGCTGGGCACCACGCAGCAGCCGCTGTCGGGCCGCACCTCCTACTTCCACATGGTCACGTGGTCCATCCCCTTCGTCCTCACCGTGGCCATCCTGGCCATCGCCGAGGTGCCCGGGACGCCGCCGCGTTGTTCTTGTGTGTTCTTGTCGGGCGGGCGCGGCTTTTCTGACGCGCGGTGTTTGGTCACAGGTGGACGGCGACTCGGTGAGCGGGATCTGCTTCGTGGGATACAAGAACTACAGGTACCGGGCGGGCTTCGTGCTGGCGCCCATCGGGGTCGTGCTCGTGGTCGGTGGCTACTTCCTGATTCGAGGTGAGCGGGCGTCAGCCCTGTCAGATGGAAAGGGTTGGAGGCCCCCGGCGCTAAGGCGGAATCGCCCGTGTTTTTTTCGTGTCCCGTTTTCTCTCACCCCCGAATCCTGCACACTGCACCTTTAATCGCCCGCGAGCAATGATTGTGGATGAGATCCGTGTCTCCGTTTCAGGCGTCATGACCTTGTTTTCCATCAAGAGCAACCACCCGGGTCTGCTGAGCGAGAAGGCGGCGAGCAAGATCAACGAGACCATGCTGAGGCTCGGTGCGTCCCCCCTCTCACACAGGTTCACCGCTATGATAACAGATAGGCAGGTTGCGCTCAGGGGCGGAGCTTCCTCTAGGGGCGGAGCTTCTTCTAGGGGCGGAGCTTGCTTCATGATGGAGGAGGACCCTCTCCGGTGTGCTGTAGATTTAAAGGCTCATTCTAACGATAATAGAAACACAAACGTAGTTTTGAATTCCAGATGATTTCACAGCAAGAAAAACCACACGGTGAAGCTTTATTTTCGTATGCAAATGAGCCTCTAAATCCCACACGCTGCGCCTTTAATGACAGAACGTAACTTTGAGTTTTGTGTCTGTTGTACGTTAGAGGAGTCATTCATATCGAATCCTGCAGTATTTTGCATCTCTCTCTCTCTCTCTCTCTCTCTCTCACCCACACACACACACCCACACACACACAGTAACATGGGCCCCTCGTTGTCTCCCTCCTCCGCAGGGATCTTTGGTTTCCTGGCTTTCGGTTTTGTCCTCATCACCTTCGGCTGCCACTTCTACGACTTCTTCAACCAGGCGGAGTGGGAGAGGAGCTTCCGAGAATATGTGCTGTGAGTGTTTCCTGTCACATGACACCGTGATCTGCAGTGTTGTCGTTGATCATCGGTCACAACGGTCCCTCAGCCTCAGCTTCCGCATCCACACACACACACACGCACACACACACACACACACACACACACACACACACACACACACACACATATACTGTTGACACTGGCCAGACTTTCACCACAGAAATGTAAACCTCTCCCTCCTGACTCAACATGCAACAGTCCCCCTCAGTTCTCTGACTGCACCTCCTCAATCAGGCCGGTGTGCGAAGAGACACACACACACACACACACACACACACACACACACACACACACAGGACACTGACGGACATGGTGACATCCTCCGACAGGTGTGAGGCCAACGTGACCATCGCCTCTCAGACCAACAAGCCGATCCCAGAGTGCACCATCAAGAACCGGCCGAGCCTCATGGTGGAGAAGATCAACCTGTTCTCCATGTTCGGGACGGGAATCGCCATGAGCACCTGGGTGTGGACCAAGGCCACCATCCTCATCTGGAAGCGCACCTGGTGCAGGTAGGCGTTAGCATTTCAAGCGCAGGCAGACGCTGCTGCTCCGTGGTCCCTCTGCTCACACCCGCCTCCCCCCCGGCCGCGTGTCAGGATCATCGGCCGCAGCGACAACGAGCCCAAGAGGATCAAGAAGAGCAAGATGATCGCCAAGGCCTTCGCCATGAGGAAGGAGCTGCACAAGGACCCGGAGAAGGAGCTGTCGTTCAGCATGCACACCGTGTCACACGACGGGCCCGTGGGTGAGTGGCGCGCTGGGGCCGCGAGGACAAAACGAGGACAAAAATAAGATTTATGATGAATCAGTTTAAATGCGCCACTGTAAATGCAGAAATTGCAGAAAAATGTGCTGTGCAGGATGAAAACAGTGAGGACGCCTCCTTTCGGACAACGCGAGCACTAAAACAGTACATTTGTGGATTGATTGGATGTTAAAACGAGTGCTGCCACCTTGTGGCCAACGTTCGAACCTGCAGGTGGTCCAGAAATGTAGTGAACCGCGATTCTCCTCTTCGATAATGTTTCCCATTCCCTCCCCCCATCTGCAGCCGGAATCAACTTTGAAATAAACGAGCCGTCCAACGACATGTCGTCGGCGTGGGCGCAGCACGTGACCAAGATGGTGGCGCGGCGAGGGGCCATCCTGCCCCAGGACATCTCGGTGACACCCACCGGCACACCAGGTGAGGGCCGGAGGTCATGACCTCACGCTGTGGTTCAGTCAGTTACGCACCATATTTCAGACACACGCTTGTCTCTCTCCTCAGTCCCTCCTCCGGAGGAGAGGAACAGGCTGTGGATGGTGGAGGCCGAGATTTCGCCGGAGATGATAAAGAGGAAGAAGAAGAAGAAGAGGAAGAAGAAGGAGGCGCGGCAGGTGAAGGAGGAGGCGGAGCACCAGGGCTATCACCAGCGAGAGCAGGGCCGCAGCTCCGTGCCCCGTCTGCCCAAACTGCCCTGCCACCCGAGCCTGGTGGCCAACCTGCGGGAGCAGCAGCGGCTGGAGGAGGAGGTGCTGCCGGGCTCGTACCCCGACTTCCACCCCCACCCCTGTGAGGAGCGCTGCCCCTACCCGCCCTACCAGAGCGGCCGCAGCGGCTACGGCCGCCGCCTGCTCTCGGATCCAATGACCTTCAGCGACCGCCCCGAGGACCTGGGCCTGGGCCCCCGCTGCCCCCCCTCCGCCTCCAGCTGGCAGCCCAGCGGGTCGGGCCACTTCCCGCGGGACGTGGATCCGACGGGGGGGCTGTCGGAGAGGATGGCCCACGTGGCTCGGGTACCGGCGGGACGCAGGGCCGGCTACGGGCCCATCCACTCCCGGACCAATCTGATGGAGGCGGAGCTTATGGATGCTGATTCCGACTTCTAGGACTAAAGTCTCTTTGTGGGTGACGGACAGTAAGCGATCAAAAGTGCTGGAAACTTTCAAACGTACTTACTCAAGTGCACCTCCACATCAAGGGCTGCGCTGGCCATGTTTGACTTTTTCGTCCAATTTTTGTTTTGTGCTTTTAGAAAAAGAAAAAAAAGGCAAAAGGATAAAGTGAAAAATAATGTTTTGAATAAGTTAAGGTTTGTATTTTGTTCGTGTCCAATTGAATTTCAAAGGCAACTTCCTGATGATGAGAGGCAGCTAAACTGTACGAGGCTTGAATCAGTGTAGATCTGTAGTGAGAGACCTTTAAAGCTCGGCAGTTCATTTTATTGACTGTAAAGGTTCAGTATGTAGGATATGGTGCTATCTTGTGGTGGAGATACTCATTACAACCAACTTGATATACTTTCCTCATTATATGTAGAAGAATTTATCCAAGAAATTCTACACACTGCACCTTTAAGGTTTTCTGATGATATTAACATCCGACTGTTGTCTAGTGTCACAGTGCAGTAAAATGTATGAAATCAGACAATGTGATGATGAGACTGTTGAATCCAGGTCTTCTCTTGTATTATATGTTACTGTGTGTTTGACTCCTCCCACCAGCACATAGCCAGTATATGTACAGTCCTATTAGTATTAATATCACTAAGTGGTCTTTTATTTAGATTTAGCATTTACACACTGGGGCGTAATCTGAAGCCAGAAAGAACTGAAATAAAGAAATTTCAGGATATGATCACACACACACACACACCTGCATTTGTGTGTATGTGTGAGCGTGTCCCATTAAGAACAGGATACAGTTAGCACGCTGTGTTATGAAGTAAAAAGACACAGTGGCCAAATCATGGTACTGCAACTCACATGGTGCACCAGAATATTTTCCCCCATAAAGTAACTTAGTGAAATATGTAAATATGTATTTTGAAGCTTTATCAGCTACCCACTGTAACTCTCTAATCATCATTAGAATCATTGGGTCACATGCATTTTTAAAAATCATGTGTTTTTCTATGTTTCAAGTGACATAGGAACCAAAGGAGCCACCGCACTGTATCCTGTTCTTCCAGTACTTCCATGTTGTGACCTCACAGCTGGTCATTTACATAATCACAGTAGCACATTTCAATGTTTTTAACGTCGGTAAAGTAATAAGAAGAAGTACGACTCGACCGTTAAAACAGCTCAGAGTTACAGTGCATATTATTTGTTGCCTGGTGCAACGAATCATCACTCACAGCATTTATCAGCACAGTTCCTCCTCGTTAGTTACTTCTACCGTAATTGACTGTATTCTAAAAGGGTATTTTTGCAGCAGTATTCAGTATTTTTGTATCTGATGTATATATTCAGCCCAGTGTTTCCCTCTGTAGACACAGCAGTGTTTCTTATACTCTGATGAAAGTGCTTCCTCTTTGTCCTAAGTACTGTACATAGGCTGTTGATAGATTTTCTCCACGAGGGTTTTTGTCTGTACAGATAAAAAAAAAAATGAAATCACTTTGTACTCTGCTGACATGATGTATAAAAAGGGAAGAGTCAGTTATGCTATAAAGACGTCGTCACTGAACTCGTGCTGTAACCAAAACCTTTCACCTGGTGTGTGTCATGTTATTCTCACTGTTTATGAATAATGCTTTGTCTGATATGTGCAGTTATTCAGTATTTATATTTGCACACTCTACTTTTGCATTAACACACTTCTATATCGGGACCCAACATTTGCTTGAATTCAGTCGTACTGCACCAAATTTCAAATTTCAAAGTTATATAAACTTGTCGACACAGCACAAGATCATTGAAAATTACGTTTAAGGAGTTATAACATTGTGTTTAATGTTGTTTTCTGTTTTTGTCTCCCAGCTCTGTAAAAAAAAACTTTACTGTCACTTTTACTATAATAAAATATCTTTTGTTGTGTTTTTTTTTAATGTAAATAAAAAATAATCCTTCATGTTTGTATATGATTGTTAATGTCGTTTCTGCTAGTGTTAAAATTAAAAGTCATTTAATACGAAAAACGAAACAAATTGATAGAAATAATTAGTTGGACACCACCGCCCCCCCACCTCCGCCCCCAACCTCGTAGCTCCGCCCCTGGAGGTCACCGGTGAACAGCCATGCCTATAGAGAGTGACAGTGACACCTCCTTGCGCGCGCACATACACAGCTCACATCGGAGCGGGACTCACACACACACGCACACACACACGCACACACAGAGACAGCAGGTGGGAAAAAAAGGCCCCAGCCGGATGATTGTTAATGTCGTTTCTGCTAGTGTTAAAATTAAAAGTCATTTAATACGAAAAACGAAACAAATTGATAGAAATAATTAGTTGGACACCCCCCCACCTCCGCCCCCAACCTCGTAGCTCCGCCCCTGGAGGTCACCGGTGAACAGCCATTCCTATAGAGTGACAGTGACACCTCCTTGCGCGCGCTCATACACAGCTCACATCGGAGCGGGACTCACACACACACACGCACACACACGCACACACAGAGACAGCATGTCGGACAGAAAGGCCCCAGCCGGGGCAGGTGATGTGGACAACCTCCGGAGAAGGTCCGCGGCCCAGGACTCGTCCTCAGGTCAGACACATCCACTTCCGGAAACTTTCAAATGTCCATTATCGTGACTTCACTCCAGCTGCTCGTCGTGTGCTCGCGTGACACCTAAACCCACCGTGAGCGTGGGATTCTGTGTTTGTTCGTTTGTTAGTGTTACCTGAATTTGAGCGAGGCGCGTGCACGTGAGGGGCACCTGTGCGGCAAGATCTTGTTTGAATTGTTTGATTGACAGGTGCGAGGTGTTTGTGCAATCACAGGGGGGAGAGGAGGATGTGTGTGTGTGTGTGTGTGTTTGTGTGTGTGTGTGTGTGTGTGTTCATATTCACGGTCCATATTCTCTTTTATAAGCTCATGGATGTTTCACAGTCTATCCATCATATGTAAACTGAACCCCACAGCACAGAGCTTATATATGTGTGTGTGTGTGTGTGTGTGTGTGTGTGTGTGTTTGATGCTTTGTGACAGTTTACACAGAAAAGTGACTCTTTTGTGTCTTATTCAACTTACCGACGGTTCACATTCTAACCAGTGTTCTTCTGTGGTTCGTTGGACAACAGTGCTGCACTGTTCCCTTATGCTGTGTGTGTGTGTGTGTGTGTGTGTGTGTGTGTGTGTGTGTGTGTGTGTGTGTGTGTGTGTGTGTGTGTGTGTTTCTAGCAATGCATTGATAATGGGATCAGTCTTGGCCGCAGCCCTTGATGGTGAGCAGGGGGGGTGGCATTGAGCATGACTCTCAGGAGGTTTTTGTTAGTCACACGCATTTCCACGGTATGAAGCGACAACTGTTACATGGATGTCGTGCATCTTACACACCTGTCATCACCTGTCTGATGTACACACACACACACACACACACACACACACACACACGTGAATTGTACTTTGGTGTGCTTAAAGGCATGGATTAGCTCCCTGTGATGTTCCCCTCTCTCAGAGAACTGTGCCGACCCTGAGCAGCATCGCCGGTTTCCATGGCGACAGCCCCATGGCGACAGACTCTGTGTCGGACACCAGCATCCGGAGCTGGGCACGGCGGCGACGCCCTCCCCCAACAATGCGGCTCCCCACTTCTGCCACTACACGCCCAAGTGTTTCCTCACCGTCCACAGAGGTGAGAGACTCGCTTGTTTACAGCAGGGAGACGTAACTAAAGGTTCAGTGTGTACGATTTCGGTCAAAGAAATACTGATCAAGATAATGAATAGAGAAGGTGTTGTCATTTTCCACCGGAAATGCGTCCACAACATGAAAAGGGCCTTTCCGTGGAGGCGGCCATGTTGCAGCACCACGTTGGCCACACGACACCCCGTCGCTTCACCACTAGAAGTCTCTAAATGCTACAGACTGTACCTTTAAACCCCCATACTTGTATTGGAGAGCTGTAGAAATAGAATGCTAAAATGGCAGCAGGTCAAATGCCTTGTGATGATGATGATGTCATTGTGGCAAACATCATCCGTAGTTCCAATGAGGATCTGTTTACATGGGGTGTGTTGACATTAGAATGAGGTCAGACAGAGGTGGAATTGCCGTCGCGGTCGCGTGTTTGCGCTCGCTCGCCCGGGATGACGGACTCTCTCACGCTCGTGTCCCCGCAGCCGGTCACGGCACCTCGACCAGGTCGACTCTGTCACAGTACGGAGAGGAGGGCTGGCACGACGCCACCACCAAGACCACCATCCGAGCTGAGAACGAGGTGGAGGCTCACAGGGAGGCCAACAACTACAGGGTGAGACTGAGAATACGGAGCCAGAGTTCACGGTCACGTCCACCGGATGTTCCTAGATCGCGTCTCTAAACGTTGTCACGATTCAGATATATCGTGGAGCTCATTGTCGTGTTTTGTTCAGTTCGGCTTCAGGAAGTGGAAAGGCAGCGTCACAGAGAAGCCCATCGAGGAGCGATCCGACTCAACCAAAGAGCTGTACGCTGATCTGAGTGTCTTCAAACCTCGACAAGGTCTTTCACTTTGACTCTCGATTCGCTTCGTTTGCACTGAAACCATCATATGTTCGCGCAGAGGATTGGAACCGATCAACTCTAACCTGTATCTGTATCCTCTCTCAGGATCTGCGATTACCGGTGGGAACGTAGCGTACATATTTTTCTTCGGATGGTGGATCTCTGTAATCTACCTCCTCATCTGTCCCATCATGTTCCTGACTATCCTGGGCGCTCCATACGGTGTGTGTGTGTGTGTGTGTGTGTGTGGGGAAAAAAGGATTCCATCACTCGCTACTGTACTTTTACCTGAATGTGGAAAATGATGATATGTTTTTATTTTGGCTGTTTCCAGGTAAACTATGTTTAAAGATGGCGTGGTACCTTATTTGGCCATTTGGGACATGTATAGAAAAGGTAAAATGTTGAATTTTATGATCTGTTCATTATTTTATAAATGAAATGTATATCAATTGAGTTATTATTTGTTTATTTGTTGTTGTTATTATTATTATTATTATTATTATCAATGATGGTACACACTTTATTCCTATACTGTCATGGCAGCGATTTATTAAATGGTCATCTTTAAGCTGATTCAGCATGTTGAAAACCTCTTCAGGCCAGTGATGGAGTGAAGAGCCCCACGGTGAAGAGTGAGGTCAGTCCTGAAGAGGGCGACACTGAGGACAGTAAGCACATCATGCGGGACAAAGACTCCGCCCCCCTCCTGGTGTCCTCTCCAGTGGCTGTGGAGATCCCAGTCCCACAGCCACCTGTCAGGAAAGCCTCACGACACTGGGTAACAAAAGAGAAGAAACGTCAGGGTGATGAACAGAAGTGGAAATCAATATGTAAAGATATTGATTCGAGTGATTCTGTGTGTGTGTGTGTGTGTGTGTGTGTGTGCAGTGCCGTGTCAGCACATACGTGTGGTTGCTCCTGGGTTATCCTGTGCTGGCCGTGGTCCACTGTGTGGTGTGTGTGGTGTCATGGCTGCTGGTCTTCACCATCCCTGTGTCCAAGATGAACGGCCGCGTTCTGAGCACCGTGCTCCTCATGGCGCCGGAGGACGTCCAGATCCGGAAACTGGAAAAGGTACAGGGCCATATTTAATTTAATTTAATTTTTTTTTTTTCTTTTGACATCAGCACAATACAGATGTTGCGGAAATGTTCTTTCTGCCCGGAGGCGAGGAAAAAGACGCATCGAAGTTCATTCTCTGGCCAGAGAGGAAACCTCCCTGGTCAGAAGTTGCAGTCCCGTCTTACTCTCCTCTCCGTGCCTCAGATGTCCGACATCTGCCACATCGAGGAGTTCCTGCTTAGCCAATCAAACGATGACTTCTAATCAATAGGCATTGTCCACTCAGCTGATTCCTTCCCGGCAGGGGCTCACCTTTGCGATCTGTGATAGGAGGGTGTTATCATTTAGAACTCCTGAGAGGGGGATGGAGCCTGTTCATCTCCAACAGATCATTTCATTCCAAGGGTTAGACATTTGCTGAGACTACAACAACTACAGCAGAGAGTTAGATGATGCTGACCCACTAAGATTCCCACCACGCAGAGTCTAAACAAAACGCCAGTATAATGAATAATGTACGTTGACTGAGGTCAGTAACTTTCGTATTCTCCTTTCCAGGCAGGTGCCGGCGAGACCAGAGTCGTCCTCTGCTGTCACCAAGCCTCGAACCTGCATTACTTCAAATACTCGATCCAAGGGATCAACATCTTCGCCCTCAGTATCCTTTTCCTCGGCGCGAGATGCCGCCGCGTTCGCCCCCCCGTCCACTTCCCGTTCGTGTCTCCTTAAGCCGACGATCCCCCGCAGACCTGCTCCCCCTGGTGTTCGTCACGCTGATCATCGGCTACACCGACCACGACCACGCCTACGTCAGCGCGGAGCTGAAGTTCGCCACCGCCGTCTCCTCCATCATCCCGCTGTCCTACTACATCGGCATGGGCATCGCCAGGTGACGTTCGTCCTCCGAGCCGCCGACCGGAGGTCACGGCCTCGCGTGCCGGGGCTTTATCCAACCGCTCCGTCTGTGCGTTCTCCAACAGCATCTCGGCGCAGAGTAACTTTGCAGTGGGGGCGGTGGTGAACGCCACCTTTGGCTCCATCACGGAGATGACGTTCTACATCACGGCGCTGCTGCAGGGATACCACGCGAAGACCAAGTGCTACGAGGAGATCGTGAAAGCGGCGCTCACCGGAACCTTGCTGGGCTGCATCCTCTTCATACCGGTGAGTCTCTCGCATTGACTGCGCGTGAAGATGGACGCCGCCCGTAGGTTGCTGCAGAGTGGGCGGGTCACCCTTTGTCACCGTCTTGCTCCTTCTGCTTCCTGGTTCATCGGCACCTGGGCAAAGAGGCGGAGCACAGGTAGAGCGAGGGGGCGGGGCCCGTGGTGCCGTCGCAGAATCCGCGGAACGGGCCGGGTCGGCCCAAGGGGGTCGCTCAGGAGGCCACGCCCCCTTGATTCCGCGCAATTTCAAACCTCTGATAAGAGTGAGATGGTGCGAGTTGGAGTCTGTGAGATTTGCGCTGACTCAGCCTAAAGATTTCGCCGACGTCGTCTCTTTTCCCCGTACCTGCGCAGGGGATCTGCATGATCATCGGGGGCATTAAACACCGAGAGCAGAGGTTCAACAGTCGCTCAGCCGGAGTGAGCTCGGCTCTGCTCTTCATATCCATCGGAGGTGTGTAGGGCTGAGCACGTGCATTCACAGACCACACACACACACACACACGCACACACACACACACACACACACACACACACTTCACAAACTCCTCTCCCCCTCTGTCCTCGTCCTCCCAGGTGTGTTTGCTCCCACCCTTTTCTCCAAGACCTTCGGTAACCTGGTGTGCGAAAGCTGCACCAACGTCCCCAGCAACTCCAGCGTTCCCTTCGTCTGCAGGGACTGTCACTACGACACGGTGAGCGGCTTCTCCCGGCGCCACGCCGACTTCCTGCTCCTGTCGTCGCTCGCTGTCGATTGGCTCGGGACAAGAACAATCAAAGAAGCTTTGTTTTGAAATGTTTTTTGTGTGTGTCTCTGTCGCCAACAGAGCGGGACGGACCCACATTTCTCCCATATCGAGTGAGTCCAGACCCCCCCCCCGCCCCCCCCTGTGTTTTGCTTTCTGCATCATACACCATGTACATTTTTATTCGAGTCATCCGATCGTCTCCCAGGCCCCTGGTGTACACGGTGTCCGTGCTCCTGCCGGCTGCCTACCTGATCGGCCTCATCTTCACACTGAAGACCCACTCCCACATCTATGATATCCACATCAGTGACGGCCATGGGGGCCACGCTCATGGTCAGTATACACGGGAGGACGCCGTCACCCGCCCCCCCACTGGTGAGGTCACTGCTGGCCATCTACACGCGGTCAACTCTTGTATTAATGACGGCATTCTTGCCAGCAGCCGGTTCACGACAGGTGTGTGTGTGTGTGTGTGTTATTATTTTGGGGTGTGGGGGGGGGGGGGGGGGGGGGAGCTGGGGGGGGGGGGGGGGGGGGGGGGGCTACTGACGGAATGTGGAATGAGTCCTAACCACTGACCCCTATAACCTGCTCGTGCATGTGAGTCACAGAGGTGAGGCTGCGCTCTGCATGTCAACAGCTCTCAAGCATGTGAGGAAGATCAGACGAGGATGTGTTTTAGCGGCAAGTCGTGAATATTGGGGTGTGTGTGTGTGTGTGTCACCAGGTGGCCATCACGTGGTTCACTGGTCCAGGTGGAGGGCTCTCGCAGTGCTCATCGTTGCCACGGTGCTGATGGCCTGCTGCGCCGACCTCAGCACGGAGAACATCAACCCCATTCTCACCAAATCCTCCGTCTCCCAGGTATTCACTTTATTTGTCGTTCCCTTTTGCGGCGCTGACGTAGTACCAATTTCCAACAGCAGGTGTCGGTGTTACGCGAGAACATACATATTCTCCCTCGACGTAAAAAAAGCACCACCGCGCGTTGACTCTCCTCAAAGCAGTTAACCGTGCTGTGATGTCAGCGTCTTTTTATTTTGAAATTCCCTGATGACCTGGAGACCCTCTTTTCATGCAGTACTTCATCGGGGTCACCGTGTTGGCCATGGTGCCGGAGCTGCCCGAGATTGTGAATGGGATCCAGTTCGCTCTGCAGAACAACATCAGCCTGAGGTTTGCCTGCGCTGTGCTGTGCCTGCTCACACATCAGACTGAGGAGCAGCTGATGCGATGTTTGTTGTCTCTGTGAAATCACAGGTGTCACATGGTTCACCTTCTCGTGCCTCCTCAACTCCTCAGCGCCCATCATGGGACACGTTTTGCCCCAAACTATGTCCATTTGCCCTCTTTGATGAGGAGAGCTCCCATATTCACATTTGGTTCACACTCAAGGGGGTGGCCTGGTTTGGATTTGTAGGTTAAAGGTGACACCCGTAAAATTAACCTGTCTAACCACACTTTATTGTGAACGTCTTTGGAGGACCTTCTCGTATCTGGATTTGGTCACGGTGGTCTCACCAGCACGATATCTCGAGTTCACCCCTCAGGGCGTCTTCATAGATCAGATGTTACCCAAAGACGAAGTGATGAGATTTGAGGTGCCAAAAAAAAAAGCCGCCGCGGTGTCGCCCCTGAAAGAATTCTGTGGTGGGCAGACGCGTCCGAGCGCGGAGCAGTAATTCTAGTTTTCCTCTGCAGTCTGGAAGTGGGCAGTTGCATCGCTGTCCAGGTCTGTATGATCCAGATCCCACTGCTGATCCTCTTCAATGCCTTCTATGTGAGTTCAACTGTCTCTTGTCTTCTTTTCAATAAATGACTGGGATGATAGATTTTCTGCCTCGTGCACCAGTAGTCAGTTTCCTCCTCCTCCTCCTCCCCCTCCTCCCCCTCCCCCTCCCCCTCCTCCCTCAGGATGTTGGCTTTGTGCTGGTGTTCAGCGACATCCACCTGTGGGCCAGCATCTTCAGCGTCATCCTGGTCAACTACATCTTCATGGACGGGAAATGCGACTACTTCCAGGGTGAGTCTGGCCTGCGTGGCTTCACGTGAAGTGTGTGTCGAGAGAAAAGCAGAATGCCAGGAATGTACAGTGCTCTCACTTTGACTTGCAGGCACAGCGCTGGTGGTGGTTTACCTCATCCTGTTGGCACTTTACTTCTTCGCGCCTTCTCCTCGCTCGTGTTGATCTGCTTCTATGTAAAAATCCACATGTCTCTTTTGTATTTGTTTAATCCTGAGTGGTGTTTTTGTGCTGGTTATTGTAAAGAATAAAAAAAATATATATATATATACATTGTTTATATAATATACCTGGTGAATTTAGAGTTGTTCATTATTGGCTCTGTAGCACTTTCCATCCTAGAAGAAGTGTCATGCGATGATCTAATATGGACGTTCATAACATTTGTCAGTTGTCAGGTTCACGATGAAGAAAATCAGGGGAACGGAAAACTATTTACAGAACACTTTTATTCATATTTAACTCCAACTTGACATTCGCACAAATCTATGGTACAACAGTCACATGGTCACCTTTCTTTTAATCCCACGTCCCAAAGTGAAGGTCTGAGGATGTTCATATAAAAAGCAGGAAATGACATCATGCACCAAGTCGTCTTTTTCAGCAACATAGTTTTTTTGTTTTTTTTTAGAGTTGCAGGCGGGGTCATGCTTTTGTGGTAGGCAACAAAACGTCTTTGTAAAATCTCATGACTTAAAATCGTTTGGAATCGGTGAGATGAGCTGAACCTGATTTAAGATAAGTCATAATTAATCCGAATGTTGGCCTCCAGTCTGGTGGTGATCAGACTCTGAGCAGCTGCTGGATAATTCGGTGAGTAAAATGTTTACTAATCAAAAATCTTACTGAAAACCTCTGTTTTAACATCAGAAAAGATTGAATGCTGCCTTTAAGTGCGGAACCTCCTGTCCAAGTGTGAAAGGCACTGCAGTTCACTCAGGCGCTTGCTACTGAAGTGACTCAGCTCATTGTCACTGACGGAGTTTAAAAAAAAAACATGTCATGAAAGAATTACCGCAAGTCTTTATTTGAAATAAGCTTTTTGGGTTAAAATTTGAAGAGCACCAAATTCACAGTGATGTGTTGCATGGTTTGGTTTACAAATGAGAGCTGTGAGCAAACAGCATGGAACTTCAGGCGATTCCCTGTAACACGTAGAATAGAATAGTCATCGGTAAACCAGCATTTAACTTTCTCTGAACATGTTTTAGTCAATTTACCACAAAGACCATAACTTTGTAAATACTTGTTTATGGTTGAATAATATAAAAACAACCTCAACAGACTTGAAATTTCAGATGGTAATTTGTGATGGAGGAATCCATTTCTGTTTTTCTTAAATTAGATCAAATTTTAAAAAGGAAAACCTCGACCATGAAAATGGTTTCAAGTCTCTAGAGGTTGATTTTTATACCATAAATAGAGAAATGAAAAGAAAACTGGCTTCCAGGGAAATCACAAAAACACTTTAAAAGTCTAAAACAAACGAGATGTGCGTAAATTAACTAAAACATGTGAAAACATTGGCATGACCCTTTCACGAACCACTGTCTGACACTTTTCTGGCTTTTAGGATCAATTTAAAAAGTAAATGCCAACAAGTATGCAAGACGACATGTGCAAACAGCAGTTCCAGGCAATCACAATATCCCCGGAAACTGATTTGTCCTTCAAATAAATATACATGCATTCTTCCCTTGTACAGAATTTGTAAAAGTACGAGAGAAGACAGGATTTTTAAAAATGTGAGAGTCTTAGACGTATGATGAGGCAAAGTAAAATATTTCCAGCAGTCAGTTTGGCTGATAGGGAGCAGGAAATCATATGTAGCTTGACACAAAGGCATCATGTATGGAATATAACATTCCACGGTTGTTTTCTTCATCATCGGTGGAACAGCGAAATCCTAAGAACAAAATGAACGGGAAAAAAAAGGCATCCCATTATTTTGGTTTTAAGGCGGGGCTACGTCGGGCAGGGGAGCGAGAGGGCGATGTCCCGAGAAACGCTGCTGTGAATTCTAACTTCTGTGCTCTGTCTCTCTCTCCTCCTTGTCATCACCTCCTCCCGGTTCAGCCCAGATCTTCCTTCATCCACTCCACTCTGATGTGCTTTCAGCTCATTTCAAGCGTTCAATTAGTTCCTGTGTTAGGCCCAAGTTCAGCAGCTGCATGGTGGGGAGGGAGGACAGGTAGGGGAAAGCCTTGAGGAGCTTCTCCCAGCAGAGCTCCAGCAGGCTGGGCACCGACAGCCAGATCTTAAACAGAGAGCCAGTCCTCTTGTTCTCATGAATGTTCACCACACCACCATGGATGTACATGCAGCCAGCCTAGAGGTGGAGGGAAGGAACAATTCAGAGCCTTAGCCATGTATGGCACTGCGTGACAAACGCATACTTTCAGCTTGTGCTCACAGTCATTTTAAAATACACCGACAGGACAGCAAGGAACAGTTATACTAACCGGAGTAACGGCAGCACAGTGGAAGTAGGCGGGCTCGGGCATCAGTGCTGGTAGTTTAGTCCACTGGAATGTTTGCAGGTTGATCTTCCACAGATCGGCTAATATCACCTCCCCGTTGTAGCCTCCACAGATAAATACATCTGTAACGTATGAAATCAACCATCAGATCATGTCGACGTTTAAGGTGTTGCATATCTGCCAACGGGAAAAAGAGGAGCCGATGTAAGGAAAAGACTCACCGGTTTTTATTTGCACACAGCTATGGCATCTCCTAGGAGCGGGGTACCCTGTGGAAAGCATAGTTCCCTTGTGAGTGTGTATGTGTGTGTGTGTGTGTTTGTGTGTGTGTGCATAAGTCATGCAGAGCATTAGGTGATAATGACGTGCAGGATACACACCTATTTTGTCGTGAGGTTTAGTTATAATCTCCTCCCAGGAATTTGTCTCTAGATTGTAGGCGTGAACCTGGTAAAGAGAGAAAAAACTTTTACTTATATTTACTTGCAGCCTTCTGGGTGTATTTCAGAAAACGAACTGATGTACAAGCTGCCTGTGTTTGCCGACTTAACCCCTGCAGAGTATAAAACAGTACCTTGTCTAGAGGATAAGATGTCCAGGAAGTCCCCCCTCCCAGAATGTAGATCCTCTGTCCATCATGTGCTATTTCATGTCTGTACCTGTGACACACACACACACGCACGCACAACAGTTAGCCATGTTGTCTCTTCGATCAGCAATGGAAAGCTTGTTTACTTGCGCAACAGCGTACCGCTCTTCAGGCAGGTCGTCAGGGGGGTTGTTGGGCTTGAGTTGGATCCACTCCCATGTGGTCAGGTCCAGTCTGTGCAAGTCTGTGCTATATATGTACCCAGTTGTCCCTCCAAACACGTACAGGAAGCCGTTTATTATCACCATGGCCTTGAGGAAAAAAAGGTTTGACAGGGTTGACAGATATGTTAAATCACAATTTTTAAGTTGGAATACCCTGGAATTGGAATTGCAACTCCAAAATGTGCCTCCACCTGTCCATAGATCCTGTTTGGCTTCTTCCCACGACAATTCAGCAGAGACCATCGCTTGTACTTCACGTTACAAACGTGAACATCATTGCCGTTGTTTTCCCCGAAGGGTATACCAGTGCCTCCAAACACGAGGAGATTGTTGCCGTGTAAAACAGCTGAGGAAACAAAGGCCAGATTAAGTTTGTTTTCCATTCGCCTGATGAGGACCAGGTGCATGTCTTGAAATGAATCGATGAATAATCTTTCACCTGACATGGACGCCAGCTCCGTGGGCATGTAGCCTTCTGTTCGAATCTGCTGCCAGCAGCCTGTGGCAAAGTGGTACCGCCATAGTTCCCTGAACAGTGGATAATCTTCATTGTCTGAGCCTCCAGACTCGTCGTAGTCGGGGTTGTAGCCTCCAAACACATACAGGTTAGTGTTGTCCGCGACACAACGGTGCCCACTGCGGGCGGGGGGAGTACGATGACCTGGAGTGTGTTGTGTGTGTGTGTGTGTCATAGCATGGAAAGAGGAAGAACATTAATTGAGGTTCTTGCTGTGTGTACATCCAAAACGACCACGATTTTAAAATAAAGCAAGAAAAAAAGAAGCTCTGTGGTTCTCATTTCATCACTCACATCACAAGCATGACAGTGTTTTCCCCCAAATATGTTGCATCATCTTGATCCCACTTGTGTTTTGAGTGCTCAGCATACTGATTGATGACGTTTACTATTGTGACGTTCCTGAATAGGTGGAGGACGACTTACCCAGCCCAGACAACACACCTGACGGTGCTGTTAATGGACGTGTATGCGCATGTGAATACACCTTGAGTAATCAGGCATTAGCATTAGGTGTGTCAGCAGCACACGTCGAGCCACATAAACTCACTATGAAACGCCCACAAAGTAAATGCACTGAGGATGGTCGGGTGCAGTAAACACCCTTGGGTGTCTGACCAGTACCCTGCTGATCCATAACCACGCGATGTCTGTTCATATACAACCACTGAATGACAAGGTTGGGCAACATTGTTGAGAAGAGGCAGGATTAGTTGGAAGTCACACACGCCTTAGTAGTGGTTGCTAACAAGCTAGTCAAAAAAATAAACAAGCTACATTGCTGCCGGTTAGCTTGACTGTTATGATTAGCAATGTCAAGAATGAGGGCACGGGTCTCTTTGCTAACATTCTATGCTATGTGTGAAACGGGTCGGATCATTGACCCTGCTCACCTGGGTGACGGTATGTAAACACAGTCAGTTAACAAATCTGTAGTTAGCATATCGTGCTGTTAACCGACCTGCTAACATCTCACCGTGCGGCGGCCTCCCTGACAGCCTCTCGAATTTGTTCAGCTGGTCCAAACACCGAGCTCCGTCCGCGTCCGACATCCTTTCCCCCTGTCACAGTCCACTCACGTCGAATTACAACAACGATATTTGCCCCTAAAGTGCTGTTTAAACATTATAATTCACCCCACACCTCAGTCCATTTGAAACATCCTCATATTCTTGCCTTCCCGGTCGTTACGTCAGACACCTCTGCCAATCAAAGGCGTTGTTATTGGTAGGTTGCGTCATCAAATGGGCGGGGCTACGCGTGTCCCATGTTCAAAACAACAACAGTGTTCCTTGTCATGTCAATATAGTGACCTCTGCGGTTATATTTGGTTGTTTTCATTAGTTGATAANTATGTATCTCTGGCTTCGTTAAAAATCATGTCCAATTTCTTGCATTTTCATAACCTAAAACAACTTTCAAAAAATAGTCATTTGAATCGTACCTATTTTACATGAACATACATTGTATTGATGTAAAGCCATTCAGTTGTTAGTCAGTGTTGTGATTTAAATCACGTCTTGCCACAGGTCGGTTTGCCACATAACCGACTTTACTTGAAAACCACTTTGATATTAAACCAGAAATTAAATTATTTTCTTTTCTGTTTTTGCTTTTAAATACTAACATCGATTATTTAAAAAATGTAACAAATGGAATGTTTGATTCATTCACTTGTATTCTGTATTGATCAGTTAGACTGATGGATGCTATTCATGGCTGGTTAAAGGTCGGTCATCATTCGGACACCTTGTGGTAGGTTTGAAATAGACCCTGAAATAATTTGTATCCCATATGTTTCAAATGAATACGGTCAAAGGGCGCCCTCTACTGGACACCAGTGCCTGGGACACCTTTTACAGCAATAACCTCATCAACCGATGATGACGAAAATGCAGTTAATTACAACTATTAATTAGACCATGGTAATTTCACATAGTAGTATTACTAATTAATCAATTATCAATTATCAAT
>JAFBJT010108267.1:70623-88096 GCA_016785325.1 Chascanopsetta lugubris
ATACAAAGCGGAACCATCGGTTTCAGGCTCTATTTTCCGGGGGAACATTAGACCCCGATCATGGCGACGCTCAGCAGCAGTCGCGGGGATCGCCTTGCCAACTCCAACCACCAAAAGCCATCCCTGGTGTCTCCTGAGAAAGTTCGCGAGATTCTAAACGAGGGAGTGTCGCCGACGGCCACTGGCTCCATCAGGTGCATTAACCGAACCGACCTATTGTGAGTTTGATTCAAAGTTAGCTCGTGTGCGTTAGCCACTTTAGCATAGCAACGCTGCAACTTTAGCCGCCTCCTCCTCCACTGTGTGCAGTGTTAGCGGGGGCATGTGTACACACATTTTCATGCTTGTGGGCACAGGTGGTCATAGTATATCATTACATTTGACAGCATGCTTGAAATAGTTGGTTCTGTTGATCGTTTAGAGTGGTTTGTTTTGCCGTGGCAGTCGTTGTGTAATCGCTCCCATACACGTTTTCAAGATAAGGGGAGGGGGGTGGGGACCTTAAATCTGACGGTAACATGGTGTACTATTAGTTTGGTTTACCTTTTTGGGTCATTGCTCACATGCTACATACTCACGATGGCAAGATGACGTCATAATACTTTGTTATTCTGCGATTTAACACAGTGTACGCATATTTATAGTTAATTAATTGGAGGAATTCAGCGCCATGAGTCACAGTCAGTTTACATTGTTGTTACGCAACAGGGGGGTGGGCCATGAATATTGTGGAATTAACAGACTATCAAACATCATTATGAATCACGATATTTATTTATGTACATTTTATTTTTATTTACTTGAATCAATAAGTTGTAACAGAATACCTGTTACATGGTTCATTTATGGATCATTGTTTACATGCTGTGCAATCTTGATAATGTAAATATGTGAAAGTCATACAGTGCATCAACACGCTGCACATACTGTAATAGTCAGGAAATAGAAATATTGCTGCACTTTGAGCCAGAGTCTGTTTTTATTATTGTTTTTACAAGGACAAAGAGACTGGTACATTTTGTGCTGGTCGTGCTAAATTTAGATTACTAGAAAGTAAATCACTCCGTTATTGAAGAGTCGTTCGTTTCAATTAAGTTGGCAGTGTTTATTAAACACTGTCATTCTGGATCACTGTATTAAAGTTGGATATTTGTTAGTTGTTGTGCACATGTTGCTCAGCCATCAGTGTCCTTTTATCCAAATGAACTGTGTTTTTCTCTGTATCAGGGGAAATCTTACGGGACCTGAAAGAGGCATAAAGCCGCATTTCAATGAACTATACCCTATGAATTACCTTTTTTGTTATTATTGAGTGTGAGCTTGATATGTTCTGCCAAATTTGCCGTTCTTTGTAAAGGTATATTTTTAGCAGATGTTTATCTTCAACCAACTGTTTCATAGATATAGTTGGTGTGAGCAAAACAATTATTTCAACACATGTGAGTTAAAATACAGGAATTACATTTTATTGTGGTCTTTACACGTTTACATAGTCATGGAGACATGATTATACAAATAGTTTCTAACGCTCTTCCTCCTTCACTGAGGTGAAGCTTTGTACATTTAGTAGAGTTGTTGGTTTATTTATTTACAGTATATGCAAAATAGCCCCTCATCCATCACTTCTCTGGGTTTATTGAGTAACCCTAGCCCAGCATAGTTTTTCCTATTCATTTGCATGTGTTTTTGATTTGCATTGTACAAAGTGCAGATAAATTCCTTCTATTTTTCACAATGAATGTGTGTAAACTAAATGTCTGTGTCGTATACCTGTCCTTTGTTTACTTTTTAGTGGAAAAGGGAATCTGAAAGTCCTGGAAGTGAAAAGCAACACACAAGCCGCTTGTGAAGCAACGAACAAAGACGCCTTTTTCTCACGAGTGGAATCGTATTCAATATCCTTTTTATTCACGTTGAACCTCTGACCCAGTCTGAGAGATCTGTAATTTCCCTGCATGTGATTACCAATAAAGATAGCATTGTATTTTTTATTATGCTTCTGGTTTCTCGTACTGTGATGGAACCAGGCATATATCTACTTTGATTCGGAGTAATGATGAATGTGGCAGTTACTTGTTCCTTAGCAGCTTACTGTTTGAAATGGGCAGGCAAACCCCGCACCCTCTCCCCTCTGATGTGCGCCCGATACGGCTGGATCAACATCGGCTGCGACATGCTGAAGTGCTCCAGCTGCCAGGCGTTCCTCTGTGCCACACTACAACCCACTTTAGACTTTGAAAAATGTAAGCAAAACTTCCAAGACACAAAGTCAATGTCAGAGCCAGGCTTAGACTTTATTTAAGCAAGGTTAGGCTGGTGTTGCCGGTCTGCCAAAAAAAATTAAAGGTCAACCATCTCTCGTCCTTTAAATAGATGAATCCCGCATTGCAGAGATTTCCAGGCAGCTCCAGTCGCAGCATGAGAAGTTTTGTCCTTGGCCCGACTTTCCCTGTCCAGGTGAGCGTAACAATTATTCCAGCATTTATGGTATGTCGTTTTAAAAAAAATTTTTTAAACTATGTTTACGCTGCAAAAAATGGGGTTTTCCACAGGATGGTCATTGTGAATGTTTGATTTCAGAGCGGTTCTGGCTGGTTCCAGCCTGCGAACCATCAACGCTTCTCACTGCCTTCATGGAGCGCTTCCACAGCGCCTGTCTTCTTGCACAACAGCTGCCGGCCATGAAGCCAGAGCAGCTGAAGTCCATGGTGAGGCAGGAGACATCAGATCTTTGTAGAGAACCAGATTCACGCCGCTCCCCGTGTAACTCTCGCTCACTGTCCCCGCACAGTCTTTGACCGAGGACGTCATCAGTGTCGTGCTGCAGCTCGTAGAGGAAGAACAAAAGAGAAAGGGGGCGACTCCGTGTTCGGAGCCCTTGGCTGTCCAAGTGGCCGCGTGCATTGTCTCACTCTGTGGTTGGGCAGGAAGGTGAGGAGAAACTTCGGTCGCGGCACAATACTTCTCACATTTCCTTCGCCTCGTCACAACGTCTGAAATCTGAATGTTTGCACCGTAGCCCAGCTCTGCGCGCCATGAACCTGCCCATCCTCACCTGCTCCTACTGTATGCGCAAGGTGGGATTGTGGAACTTTCACCAGATGGAGGGCGCGGGCGGCGATGGTGACCCCCAGTCTCCTCAGTCTGCGGCGCCCACCTCGGCGGCCACGCACAAGGGTCAGGGAGACCGCTCCACGTCTGCCTCGCCCACGCCGGCCACCACTCCCTGTCGAATGAAGCTCAGGAGCCAGGACACATCGCACTCCGAGCAGGCAAGTGCCCTCCAAGTGCAAAGCTTTCGCTTTGGCTCACACTCTGGAAAACTCTGCTTAGCCCGTGTCCTGGTGTGTGCTACAGGGTGAGGGAACCTCCTCTCCTGTGGGTTTGCGATCCCGCAGCAGAGACACGCCGAGCCCCAGCGAGGAGTTGCCGAGTCCGTCGCCCAGAGGTAAAAGGACCTCGACTCGCAGCAGAGGACAGAGTGACACCACTGCACCCGATGGTGCCACCAGCCCGCAGCACCAGCCCCCCAAACGCCTGTGCCTCTCACCAATCAGTGGTTCTGTAAGATTTCTCATCACCAGCAGTAAGTCAGTGAAAATGGGCTTGTGTTGCTTATCGCTAAGTTCTCCCATGTGATCGTAGGATGATCTCATGCACAAGAACGCCTTCGACCCGCTCGCCCAGCACAGGGACTGGTGTCCCTGGATCTCAGTCGGAAAGGAGAACGTGCGTCCGGGGTCCATAGGACTTTCAGGACCAAATCAGCAGGGTTGGAAAGCGGCTCTCGACCTCCTCATCCCTATGAAAAAGAACTCGGACACATCGGGGGGCAGTCCAGGACAGGTGAGTGGTCACATTCAAGTGTCGAGATCCATTTGGAAGCTCTCTGCCTCGGCCTCTGATCAGTTGTAAACAACATTTGGCGTCTCTCTCCCCATTGCAGGGCCCTCGTGACAAATCTAAAAGGGTTTTTGCAATATTTCGTCAGTGGCAGGTATCCCACTCCCCACCGTCTCAGCAGAATGTTTCCAACCAGCAGGCATCACAACCCTGAAGTGACCTCCTTTTGCAGTACAAAAATCGGACGCATCAGTGACGACGGTGTCATTTCGTAAAGAGCGTGCGTCATCCCAGAAGGTGGTGTTAACAGTACAGGTGATATCTGAAGGGAAGGGAAAGTTAATGGAGCCTTCAGACGAGTAATAAGTGTGTTCTCTGTGAACAGTGAAATATGTGAAGGAAGCCTGTCGGGCTTTTAAAAACGCGTGAAATCTGCTACATGGAAAATTTGGGATGCGTAACTACTGGGTCCTATGCAGGCGTTGCATAATGTGTCGGCATTATCAGTCATGGAGTAATAAAACACATTTCGGTGTAAATAAAACATTTGTTTATGGATATCAGCCACCAGCAAGGTACCTTCCATTCATTTCCCATGAAGTCCGCTGCAGTAGAGTCAACACGACACATCTGGATTCCTGTGGAGGACGAGAGACGACGAGTCCATAATGGCGAGAGAGGGCCACATGGCTTCACACTGGATGGGTAATGTTTACCTTCATGTATGTTAAACGTCATTTGTGGGAGTGAAACATTAACCTCATATCAACATAAACTGTGAGGAACTTTTCGTGTGTACTCTTTTGGTCAGATAAGAGATCTTTGTAACTAATGACTCTGCTTTTGTTTTTCTGAGAAGTGAAATGTTTGATAGCTTTTGCTCAAATCCTGATCAAAGCATACAGGCAGATGCCATTGATTTCAAAGAATCAGAATGTCCGTGAACTTTTTATGTGACGATTTCTCTCTGATGCAGTTCTTATTCTTCTGCATGTACTTTTAGCTTCGTAGAGTTTCCTAATAAGGGGTTTAATAAAAATTCTCCTCTGGTTGTTCTTTTCACTTTGAGTGCCTATTTTTGTCAACAACACAAAAACAAATGCTGAATTCAAGATTCTTATTGTTGCTGGTTGCACTGGTTTAAATGGCAGCCATTTTAGGCCTGCACACATCTTGTTCTTTGAATTGTGTGGTTGTTGGTGAAACAATGAATTTCTCCTATTTATGTGATCGGCATATTGTGAAAAAGGTTGCCATTATCGGAAGACTTGTTAGGACATATGAACAAATATAATTGGAAGGGTGTAGTGATTCTATATTGTTACAGTTGTGTCCTTTGAGAACTCAATGTCAAGGTTTCACTTTATTGTGCTCATCTTGCCCTAGCTTTTATATTTTCTCCACTTTTTCCACTGTTTACAAGTAGACATGGTTTCATGTATATACTGCTGCATTGCCTCCACTGTTTGAATAGCTGAGGTAATGTTTCAAAGTAGGTCGTGAGCCACTGTCAGACATTTTGGAGCATACATGTGTCACTACTTTTTTATGGAGAACATGGAAGACAAACAAAAGCTGGTGTTTTCAACTGCAAAACACCACAAATTCTATCAATACTATTGCTTAAATTGTCAGTTGATAATTATTTGGGGTTTAAACTCGTCTATAAGCACAACTCCTCTGTAAATAGCACAGAACGGCTGTCACACCGTAGGGAAAGAAAACATTTCCTGATTAAAAACTACAACACCGGCCAGTTGTGATAACGTCACGTCCCAAGCCTGTGACGTTGCCGCGGAGGGATCCCAGCTTGTCAGAACCATGGTCAGAGCGCTGAGAGGAGGCAGTGAGCAGCAGCAGCAGCAGAGGTCTACCGTTAGCACCAACGGCTAGTCATTACGACAGGGAGACGGTGAAGTGAGAAGACGCGCAGCTGTGGACATTTTACCCCAAAGCAAATGTTAACTTTCGGATAGTACCGCTTTGCTAGGCTCGTCTAGCGTTTCAGGTGGAGGGGGAGCTAGCTTTCTGTTGACTACACTGGTGTTCTGCGGTGGAAACAGCCCCCGAAAATGTCGTCTCCAAGTCCGGGTAAAAGGCGAATGGATACCGATGTGGTGAAACTGTATCCTTTTCTGAACATAAACAACACTCTCCCAATAAGCAGTTTGTTAACCACACGTACGTGTCAGTAATTTAAGCTAAGGCTAGTTATCGATGCTACCTGTTTTGTCTGTGACAGCCAAGGGAAGATAGAGCTCTCATTGTGAATGACTGGTGTTTTTGTGTAAACAACATTTTGCTAGCAAAGCCAAGTGTTAGCTATTTCTGTCCTGCGAGCCTCATTTCGCTGTATTAGCGAACCAGATCGATCCTGCCTCCCTTTAGGCATTTTTTCTTTTAACCATAACATTATATTTTTAGCTGTTTAGCTTGTTGTGAAAAATGTCTCCAACCGAACGCTGTCCCCATTTCGCCACTCGCAGATGGTGGAATAACAACATCTTATGGGAAATTGCTTTCTTTGTCCAGTGTTTTTGTCAAAGTCAGTGAAACTGGCCTCTTTTACACGTTGATTCAGGAGCTTGTTTACATAACGTGTGGCTAACGTCAACTGAAAATGCTGTTGTCTTTTGTTGCACTCTGGCAAACAGTAGAAAATAACAACCCCATTGCAAGCCTGTGTGGTGTAATCCCGGATCCAGTTAGCTTTGCTTGCTAATGGTCTGTTTTTCAGGTTGTGTTACTGCCACTTGCTACCTTTGTAACGCTGCTGAGCTGGCTTGCTGGTTAATTTCAACATCAAAATGGCCACCTGATCCTGTGTGTCTCACTGTACTTCAGAGTCTGCAGGCACACATGTGGAACTTATATGACCACAACACTTGCCGTAATGTGTCGTTTTCATGTATATTCCAGTTTTGAGTGAGTGTGACAGCTGTTGTCAGAGGGCTACAGCAGGTGTCACGGGGCCTGCTGTTGTTTTTCCACTGTGGAACGCTTCAACTTTTTCGCCAACATCCACCGTGCTGTCGTTGTCACCATGTTTACTTCAACACTGCTGGTTCTTTCAATGTATTGATTTTCTTTGCTCCGTTCGACTCGGGCCTGACAGTGAGGGCTGGACTCTATAAATAGACCATAACCACATAGTCTTAGTGTTCTTGTACGGATCAGAGTGAACAGGTAGTTTTTGTTTTTGTCCCAGCACAGTGGGAACCAGCTTAATGATTGGGTGGCCTGTTACTAGCCGGAAACCACCAGAGGGAGGGACTTAGAACAGCTGATGTGAAGGCAGTGAAGCTTAGTCAAATATGGGGTTAGAAGTGGCCTGGTCAAGACAAACCAAATACAATGGGGAGAATCTTGCGAAAGGCTCAATTAAATCATGAATCAGGGAAAGTGTGAAAGTTTTTGATACAGCTTTTGATCAGAGGATGCCTTAGTTCATATTTTCTTGTGATTGTGTGACTTATGCAACACCGATTCCACATTTCATAACACATCCTGCCTCATACCACCACATAAGAGTCAGTGTCACTTACCCTGCACGTTTCCTAAGTGCATGTGGCTGCAATATGTGAACACATACCGGTGAGGAGGATGCAGCGTGCACTTTTAAAGCCTCGGTTTTCTCGTTATTGTGGCCTGCTGCCTCAGGCAATTTGTCACGTCTCCTTGTGAACAACAGAGCTTGTTTGAGCAAGTTTCTGCCCCCCCCCCACCACTCGACTGCGCTTATGAGTAGGCTATGAACTGTGAGTGTCGGCGCAAATGGCAGCGAGGGGCTTTTATGAATTGCTACACTTACTCTCACATGGTGCCTTGTCTTAGCTATACCCCCCCCCCCCCATCTTGAGCTGCTTGACTGACGGGCGGGAGCAGGTTTGCTGAATCCCACCTGCTAGAATCTATACAATGGCCCGTGTGTGTTTTTAGGATACCATGGGTTAGCATTGGGGCAGCAAGTGTTGAGGAAAGACCCCATCCGCGCCAGTATTTTCAAAGTAGGTATACCAATTGAGATTCTACTGACTCACGCGAGCACAGAGGTTCAATGCTGACTGGGCTGTCCTTTAGGTCTGAAGTGAGGCCTAGAACGGGCAACGGTCCCCAGAGCGAAAGTAGCCAAAACAGCGTCCTCACCGCGCTCCATACGCATGTGTCTCTCTCTGGTGTAACCAGAACCTGAAACTCACACTGCTTTTCAGACAGGGGACGCTTCTTTCTTATGTGCTGACACTGAGAGGCCTCACGCATTAATTTGCTGTGGCCACTGGAGAGCTGAGAATCTGGAGCGGAGAGACCGTCAGGGAATTTGTGAAAATGAATGTCAGAATGACCTCAGCATGTTGTATTACTGGGTTTAAGCTTTGTCCCTAAGCCAGAACAATGACTGGCAGCCTGCCTTTAGCACAGAATATACAGTCTTTGTGTTTGCATTACGTTTGTGTTGCTAGTTGCCTGGATTCTTTGTACTATTTGATGGAATTGTCATGGGAAAGATATGAGGGCGACTTCACGATCAGTCCCTCTGTATTGTACGCCGCTTTCAACAGTCCTTCACAAACTAATAACGTCTGAGTGGCTCAAGACAATTTTTTTTTTGCCAGGCTCTGTTCCCAAACCTTAAATTAGGGTTATTCTCCAGTGACCAGCAGAACTTCTGACCACTGGCCTTTCATTCTCACTCTCAGACATGTTGCTTCAGTTCTGGAACATGGTGCTCCTGAAAAAGAGTCTTAGCAGAGTGTGTCCTTTTTGGAAAAAAGAGCTTTACATTCAGCTCATTGTGCTCTGTTGACGGCACGCACTGTGGAGGTAGTTGTGCTATTATTTTCATGTATTCATCATCGGTCTACTCGCTTTACAAACGCTTTCACGCTGTAAGCTGCAGGAATTTGAGCACAGGTAGATTACAAAGGACTAAGCTTATTGTGAATGCCATCACAGGCTCTTCTGGTGTCAGGGCTATATGGATTTGAATGGTGCGAGGGCACCAGAAAAGGAAATGGTTGTGTTATGTACATCTCATTTTAAAATTTTACTGCATTTCAAATAGTATACAGTCCATCAGAGACAATGTGTGAGTAGAAAAATGCAATTTCTAAAGCTGTCATTATTAGGCTGTCTTTTCTGACATATTGTATTTAGATCTATTATTTGGGGACATTTGACAAGTTTGTTGGTCTGTAAGTTCCTATATTGGTGTTGTGGACTTTGTTTGAAAAAGTTAGACACGCACTGGCCTACAGGTGTTTCTGTGAAACTGCACTTCCTATGCACTACTTAAGCCATTGTTATCTTGAAACATACTGTATCTTATCCTATTGCATTGCAGTCCTGGGGACTTGAGGTGTGTGTTGGTGTGTTTTGTCCGAGCCTGTATGAAGGAAGTTGCCGTGATGGTGTATGATATTACATTGTGTGTTATGATCCCGTTTTTCTTTGAGATGACAGTTGAGACGGTCATTGCATTTCTCTCATCCTGTTGTCTTCAATTGCAGTACTCTTACATGGGCAGGGTTGACCGCTTCACTCCCGTTTTTTTCCCCCCTCAGTGGTCCCCCCCCCCCCCCCCCCCACCACATCCCTCTACCCTTCCTGAGTAGAATACCAAGCCTGGGCTTTCTCTCCTTTCTGCTCGGTGTTTCAGCCTCATTGTACCCCTTTAACATGACATCCGGATAGCATCAGCAGCACAGTCTTTTGTGTTCCCCCGTTTACAGGACCCCCCCCCCCCCCCCCCCCCCCCCCACCCATACGGCCTCCACCTCCTGCTGCTGTGTCAGAACGTGTCATACACTCTCAGGCGGCTAATCTGCACCTAACACTGTGTTGTTGCTGGACCCAACCAACACTGTGCCGTGTTACTGTAGGGAAGGAGCCAGCAGTTTTCTGTCTGTTCCACACTGAGGGATAGATTGAATGAGCGGCGGCATGATGACCCCATGACAAGAATGAGGAAAGCTCTGGTCAGGTGATGCGGCTACATAAAGCTAACAGGCCTCGTTGTAATTGTGTAATAGCTACTTAACAGTAGCAGATAAAAGGGCCGAGACGTTTACAGAAAACACAGAAAACCCCTAGAGCCGTTTATACCGAGGGCAAAAATGTATTGTTGGTTTAAATGCATATGACCAAGGAAAACATAAAACAGATGTTGTAATCTGAGCCGCTCAAATTGTGTGTTTGAATGAGAGTCTACAGTACGTCTGGAGATGGGAGTTTACCTCAGCCATGTTCTCAAGGTTAATATTTAATCCGTGGTAAGAAGCTCAAATACTGGCTAAGACAATGTAGGGAATTGCCCCTTACCTAATGCACATACTCACCCAGTGATTGTATGGAATTAAAAGATAGTTATCCTGACGTTGGGTCCAGGGAAAGCTAAAAATGTAATGCCCTCGATAGGAATGGTTTTGTTTTGTATACAGTCAAATACAGTGTTTGTCAAAAGATTTATACCTTGTGGTTGTTGGGCAGTGTGCTTGTGGAGAGTCATGAAAAGAATGTAATTGTAGGAAAAAATGTTTTTCTTGTCCAACCAAGTCATTTGCTGCAAAAAAAAAGCTTTGGCATCCTCCTATTCATGTAGATGTTTTATACGTCTCACTTCATATCTCACCAACTCCGAAGCCCCTTATTTGTGAAATCCTGTCGGGCTGAATGTTTAAAAATAGCCCTGTCTCTGCATTTCTTGACCTGATTTGTATTTTTGTGGTGTGAATGCTGAGTGTACGTTTGCGTTTATGTGTCCACACAGGTAAAAAATACTCCACATCATCCACCCGCAGGGAAGCTCCTGCTATTCTTCCTCTCTTTGTGAGTGAGCACAAGGTAACCCAGTCAATAGCAGACGAGGCCCCCTTCTTCTTTTCAGAGGGGGGGGGGGGGTGCCCCCACCTTGATTGACAGTCTGGTTTTCGGGGGCCCAAGAGCAAGGCATCTCTGACAGTAGGAGATGAGAGGCCCTCACTGTTAATCCCACAGTACAAACAGCGAAGCTTCCACACACATGGCTGAGTTCCCGTACAAAAACAGATGGACTGAAGTTCCTCTCTTTGTTTCACATGATTTTTTTTTTTTTGTGTGTGTGATTTTTTTGTTTTTTGCGGTGGGAGTTCAACCTGCCTCTGCCTCTGCCGCTCACGTCCACTGCTTTAATTGCAACAGTGACAAGAGCAGGTTCGGTCATGTGGGCTCGTGACATTGAATCCTGACTTTTAGAAAATGTATTATCCTTCTGTGTGCTGAAATGGCCTTGTCTGAAGCACCCGAGTCTTTATCAAAAGAACAGCCTGCACTACCCACACCCTTTACTCTTCTGGATCCACTTTTCAACCTGTCTCTCCTGTATCCAGTTGATTGAATTGGCAATGTGTTTGTTTTGCGCACTATGCTGAAATTCAGGTTTGTTTGCAGCTCCCTCAGTGTGCCGCTGTTGAAATTCAATTTCTCCGTTTTCTGCAACACTCTCTAAGTCTTGTTTTCCTCTGTTAGATTTTGCTCATTAGACAGATGCCTCAGATTCAGGTCATTGTCTCTCCTGGCTCGGTTTTGTGATCATTAATGGCCATTTCATTTGTGCGCGCATGCACGCAGCTCCGGCAAGTGCACACACGCACATATACATGGAGACTCTGCTGCCACGGCTGTAAATAGACTGTTGATTTAGTGAAAGGCTGAGAACAGAGGCAGCTGAAGGATTCACGTTTGATTGCAGTGGGTGGGCTCTCATCCCTCACCAGAGAAGACAAAGAACTTAGACGGTGTGGTGCTGTGCTGCCCCAGCTCTCATGCAGGGAGGGAGCCATCAGCTGGCATCGTGTATCGAATGGAAATCTGCATAGCGCTGCATCGATTCAAACTTTTGTGTTCACTGCTAAGCCTTGAGTGAGGTTTTTTTCTTGTTTTGATTTCAGGTTAGTTTTTTCTACAGCTTGCCTTTTTCATGTTTCTCTGGACGTGCATTATGCAAAATTCTAAGTATAGTTTGCAGAGACAGCTGTGAGAGTCATGCAATTGTTCAAATCATTACTGTAATGCTTATTTGAAAGGTTCATCTCAGGGGGATTTAGCTCAGTGTGGTTATTGTGGGCTTTTAGTCTCTTACTGATATGATATAAGGAGCTTTTGGTGTATTACAAGAATACCTCCTATTTCAGCAATATCTAGTTAATTGTTTAATATCAACGCCTGATCCTTTGATCTGTAGATGCCGAGCTTTAACGCTCAGCGCCGAAGTCTATCTGGAGTGTTTATAGTTGATTCGATTCATATTCAACACCCAAAAACTGCAGCTCTTAAACAGCTCCCAGGCATTTACATGTGGATTTCAGTGAGTCAGGCATTCGGGGCCATATGTCCATTGATATGTAAAACATGCTGCGAGTTCTTCTTTTTGCACAGGCCGCTGGCACCGAGCGCTCCATCAGTATTCACACACTTAATGTGTCAGAAGGAGCTGAATTGCTCAGAGGACAGAGCGTCTGAAGTCCAACATTGTGGGGTACGGCCACACTCGAGTTGCTGAAAGGATAGTTGGTTCATTTGGATTCCAACATTTTAAAGCAGATGTCAGTACAGTAAAAGGAGAAAGCTGTGAATAGCGTTTTTAATCATTGAATACACTCGCACCCCTGTGCATGTTTTGCTCCTCAAAAAGTAGTTAGGGAGGCAACTAACAAATCGGCCCCCATGCTGCTGACACAGATTTGAGTCCAGTCAAAATACCTGAATTCAATGTTCATTATAATAATGTCATTCTTTCAGCGGAATTCTGAGTAGCTGTATGACTATGATAATAATTCCCTGATTAAGCTGCACTTAATATTTATTCTGTGAAATTTTATTTCTGGAATTCTATGCAGGCATTTTGTGAACCAGCCGTTGTTATCAAATATAACTGGTCGTTTGTTCAGGCTTAGTCACAGAGTTAAGTTTGTAACATTTGTGACCCATTTCCTGTCTGAAATCACTCATGATTTTTAGTGATGACTCTTTACTGAGTTGACTGCAAGAAAGTTTGTGTCTCACAAACCTCCTGATTTTTTACATGCATGTGGATAATGTTTCTTTGTAATGTTTCAACACGTCTGATTCAAAGTAAAGAGGTTGCATTTCGGTGCTAGATGTGCTTCACCTCAAAGCATGTAGGAGAACCTGCTGTGGCCATCAGCTTTCTGTAATACTCAAAAGGTGTTTGGTTTGTCCTTTCTAGGCCTCTGTAGAAATATGGTGCCGCAACACGGGAGCCTTACATAGAGGATAGATGTAAATATATAGGATTCAGAATGAAAACAGTTTGTACATTTAGGTGACTCATCAATAATGAAAACATCAGCATAATAATCTTATATGCAATTTCTGAAATTAGATCTGGAAACAATTTCAACTAAATCTTGCACAATGGACCTTTAAGTCCTTTAGTAAACTTATCAACTCCTCCTCCATCTTCTCTTGGCAGGATTAGATCCCTCTGTGTGGCTGATTAATTTGTTTAATTCCACATAAAACAATCGCATGTGCTTAATCTGTTGACAAGTATGTTGTAGTACAGATTATAAAGATGCCCTCAAACCCTGTGGATCTGCACATGTCGCTGTAGCCACATATCTTGTGCCTGGAATAAGGGAAAGTGAGAACAGCTGGCGTGACCACAGGGCTGCTCCCATCATACTAAGTACACCTCTCTATGCTTATCAGAGTCGGTCAGGACCTCATCGTCTCATGGGCGAGCAGAGAACATTGACAGTGGGGGAAGGCGGACGGGTTAAGGTCACTGCAGAGCTAGGCTAAATCTGATTGGAGAGAATTTAGTATCGTTTCAAATTGGTCAAGTGCAGGCCAGGTTTTTTTTATTTTATTTTTTTACCATTCTTTTTTTAAAGTCAGGTGAAAATGGGACTGTATTCAGTAGAAATAAAATCTCTTTATTTCAAACTATTGGCTGCTTTTTAGCCCTCGTATTCATTCACCTCATATCCACAGGATTATCTGTTTGCAGAGTCATTGGACTGGTGTTGAGAAAGGGGTTCCTGGTGGTTGGTATGCCCCAGCAAGGCACTAAATCTGCATTAATATTAAGTAAAGAGAGTTGGACTTAATGACCAATGAAAGAAAGTAAACAGATGGGGGTTGGGGTGGGGGTGGTGGGGGGGGGGTGACGGGGGGGAGTTGGCAGGGGGAAAAGAGGGGGTGAGTTGGCACGGGTAAAAGAGGGAGCCAGCAAAGGAGTGGGTCAGTGGGGTTGGCTGGTAACGGCTGCAGGGGAGAGCGGTGTTTGTTTGGTGGTGAGCTGATTAAATCACTCTCTCACAGCAACACCCGGCCTATCACTCACCCGGCCTGCTGTGGCAGGATGGTTGCCGCGCTACACTCGCCGCCTCTGTGTTCAGGCCGCCAAGTGTAGCGGAGGTCACGCAGTAATCCAGCCCGGCTCAGAGCGGCGCACTAATACATATAAAGTTGAATACAAAAACACATTTTCCTGTGCGGTCCGGGCGCATGCATGCACCGCATGCATGCACCCGGACCGCATGCATGCATGCATGTATAGCAGGAGGTTTACTCTGGCCGAGACTGTAGACGAGCAAGCCTTCTTATGCTCACGGTCACACACTTGGGCATGAAAAATTAATTTTCCTCTGGCTCTCGTTCATTAAGGCCCCGTATCAAAGAGTGGGCGCCGAGCCCAATGTAGGCGGAGGAAGGAGCTTTGTTGTTATACTGTGGGTGTGGACTTTGTTTTCTGTTGCATTTGTGTTTTTTTGGTGGTTGTTTTGTTGCTGCACAGTTGCTCAAAATGTACCTTGCTGTCTTTAACACGAGCTCCCTGTCTGTTTTATTTGGACTGAACGTTATCGTATGCAATTGGTTCTCTGATCTGCAGTCGTCTCTGTCGGTAGAGGAAGCCTCCCCATTGCTCACACCCAGGGGACAGCTGCTATATTTCCTGCCTTTCATCTTCAAGGTCTTTGATTGTACATTTGTCTTCAGAAAAGCAGGGTTGCTGCCACAGATGAGTTCCCCTCATCTCTGCATGGAGATGTGGTGTCAAGCAAGGAGCTCCCTGCTTATCCTGCCATTTAGATCAACCACACTGGCAAACTAACAACCCCGTCCCTATAGATATCATAGATAATGTCAACATTCAGTTCAAGGCCATACAACCCTCTAGGACATACAAAGGCTGTTTGTTGTCAGCATGATGAAGCTATGCTGCGAGGCATTTCACCTTTGCAAGACAGAGCGTGTATTCACTAGTGGCAGGATACGGCGCAAGGGTTTCACTGCTATTCATAGCCGCTGAATATTATGAGTGTATTTATAGTGGAGAGATAAACTCGGCTATACACACTTGCGTGACAATGTATGTGTCAGCACGCTGGCCAGGCTGTGTAACAACATGCTATACAGCATCGATTGGTTAGCTAATGTTTACCTCGCAGAAACTGTGCAGAAGTCTGTTGTGTTGTCATCATCCGAACTTGGAATCTAACGTCATTGGGTGCAGCACAGAATGCTCAGATGTTTTTCTACTGCTCTTTCTTTCTGCGTTTCATTCGTCTGTCCTTTAAACGATTAGAGTCGTTTGAGGGTGATTTTCGTCTTCAAAAGAAAACACCGGCGTTGTTATTGACAATACGGGAAGTCAGCAAGGTGCTCCTCGGAGCTTATTTCTCATCATAACGTCCCATAGGTTTTTCAGATGCACTTTTTTTATACAGATGACACTTCTGTTTTATGCCGGCTCTAATTAAATGTGTGCTTTCACAGCCCGCCGGTCTCATCGAATCGCTGTTTTCCAAACAAATACACTACTGCCCCTGAATGTTGGTGATTTTGCATTAATCACCTGGGAATCTGGATCGACTCTTGACTGTTGTAATCAAACCCAGGCGCTTGTTTTGCCCGATGGAGTGTCTGCTCTCTACACTCGGGCAAAATTGTCATGATTCGCCTGCAGTCCACAGCAATGATGTCATTCACATCCACAGATCTGCCTGCGAGGCCAGATCAGCATTTGCTCTCTTCTTTCATTATCTCTGCATCACGTTCTCGCTCTCTGCTTCTCCTTTTTTTTTTTCCATGTTTCTTTCACTTTGTTCTTCTGCAGCTCTCTTTACCATCTTTGTACGCTCTCTCCTCCCATGTTACAGCTGCTTTGTATTGTTGGCTGACCTTATTTTACCCCCCGCTCTTTATGTTGCTGTGTTTTTTTTGGAGGTGCAGACTTCTTAGCCTCACTTCCACCGTCTGAAACACAAGCAGTTGCTTCTCATGTCCTGTCTCCAATAGTCTTTTTCACAGACGACTACCATTAATAACTGGAAATTCCACACAGTGTCCCATCTGTTATGCAGTAACCCCCCTTTTGCCAGATCAACAGCCTCATTCTCCGAGGAGAGAGACGTTTTAAGTGTGGTTGACGCGCTCTTCGCTCGTCAGAGTTCTGTTTACGATTGTCCATCATGTTTGTTGTCCATACTTAGACAGCAGTCGGTTATGGATGAGATATTTTAATCTGGGGTCATACGAGGAGAGCGGCCTGAATGGACCAGAAAGCAAACTAGACTTGTCTTGACCACAACTGTAAATGCTATTTACTGCAGATTTCTCCACTTAAGCCTTAAAATGCTCTTTTCTAAAGCTCAGAATCGGTGTATCGTGGAGTTCAGTCCTGGGTTTAACTTGGTCCGATAATGAGAGTGTAATTGGTAGCTCTCTGAGAGCTTTTGTGTTGTCACTATGTTTTCTCGCGGGAGTGATTGTTTTCAAGCCAGTGTGTTAATGTATGAGGAAAACCTGGCAGCGAAAGGATATAAACTACTCTTGCTGTCACCCTTCAGGGCGTGCGAGGTTGCCTTAAATGCCTGACTGATTTGAGTCTTGTGCTCGGGACTGATTGGGTTCGCCATATCAGATTATATATGTGTGTAAAAGGATAGTGACCTGGCGCTATCCACAGATTATGACTTAGTTTTGCTAATCCAAGGTGGGGGGATGGAGACATAGTTGTTCGCCAGGGAAAGTGAAGGATGTAATTATAGAACTTTGATCAAACACGCTGTCCTGAGGAGGGAATCGATTATGTTTACACCACAGAAAATAGCACTTATATTATTTCAGCCAATAATATCTGTTTTGATTTTCTGCAATATAATAACAACCTTTCATAAAATTGAAATTGACATGTATCCGATACATATGCAACCTGAGTGCACATGTAAATGTCCCTGTTTGACCCAGTTGCTTCTTGTTTTCCTCTGTCTGAGCGCAGCGTGTTGATGTTGACTTGTTGTTGTTTACAAGGTGGAAGGAATGTGCCTTCAGAGCCTCGAGCCTCTCAGGGATGCAGTTGGTATCGCAATAAAAACCGCGGTGAATCCATAGTGTTGCTCTTGACCTCACTGTAGATGCAGAAAACAGTGAGATTGTTCCCTAAGATAAAGACTCGATGAGTAGTGTGTGTATATTTTGGTGCTATTGTCTCTTCAGGCAAAATAGTGGAAGACCCCACCCTTATTAAAATGAATAACATGCTGCAGATTCCGTGAGGCCAGCAGGTTTTGTAGGGTAATTGTGTTTGTCATGGAAGGTGGGGGCGGGGGGGGGGGGGGGGGGG